>JBBPRS010000175.1:0-45185 GCA_038093155.1 Boletus huronensis | reverse complement strand
ATCACGATGAATAAAAGCGATCCTAACACCCATTACTCAGGCTTTAAGAATTACGTCTGAGAGAGAGAAAATGTCTTGCCTAATGCACATGCGTACATGGCCATTCCCCTGCATAATGTGAGTGCTGAAATGGAAATTGCGATCAAGTTTACTTACTCCTTCAAAAACCGCCAAAGGAAAGTGTCTCTCTGCAAGTAATTGGGACTTGTCATGAATCGATAAACTTTAAGCGCAAATAAAAGGCTGTGGAGCAACAGTGACGGGATATATAACCACACCATCTCTGGTGTGCGGACAGCTTCCGTGTCCGTTTGAAGCACCATGGTTTGTACTACGGGCAACAAAAAGGCTGAAAGCAGCGAAGCGGCCACGGTAGCAGCTATATAAGCTATGATAACAATGGTCTTGATAATTGGGCGATGAGCGAACATGTACCACACGCGTATCGTGATAGCGGCTAAATAGTTCACGTCGAAAATCAGAGCCAGGTGCCACGAAAAACAGTGAACGCGCCTTGACAAAAGGCCATAGCAGCGATTTCAATGCCATAGAGCATATAAGCGGACAGAAGAGGGCTGATCATGCGATCAGAAGATGGAGACTTTCTACATGCTGTCGCTTACGACTAAATGTGGAGAAGATATAGTCAGTGTGTATCTAGCATTCATGCTAGGTGACGCTACTAACTAAGAGATTGGTACAGTTCTCTATCACATCACGGATCAGCGAACCTCTCGTGGTTGGACAGTTATTGTCTCACCCAGGATTAGAATCCTGGAAAAAAACAGGTTGTTGTCAGCAAACCATCGTCAACAGACGAGGAACTTGCTTACACTACGTCAATGAAACCCAAGTATCGTATCTAGTGACATCTGTCAGCAAGCAGAATATTCTACATACCGACCACACTAACACAGAGATACATTCCTCTGGAGAACGTCCACGGGCCACTCCAAAAATGCTCCACCTGAGTGTTCACTGAAATGTAGAGTGTGGATAGGAGGCAACATGACGACTCACCTCGTCAGCCAAATTAATTGCATGGTCATAGAGCAAGAGTGTTGCAGACGCAAGCTGTGTCCTCTGCGACGACAGCAGCCCTTTCAGAGAGAGTACTTCAGCCTCGCTCATGAGGATGCAAAGATTTGGGTGTCGAGAGCCAAGTCAGATTGGGTAATACCGCGGACTGCACATGAATAGTCAAATTATAGGGTAAACGCCATCATTCCCGTGGCAATGAATTATATGAGTCGTATCCGGTGTTTGATGGATGGATAGGTATTGCTCGCGATCATCAAGACGCATAGAAGGTGATATTGTCACGGCCGACGGCCCAACTTCCTTTCCGAAGCAGAATTGCTGTCCAAAGATGAATGGCGCGTTTACTGTGGGAACGCGATAAGCTGAAAAGCCTAGGCACAAACGAGGTCATCACCAGAACGGTCATGCGGTGACCAAGAATCAGCCACATGATTTCAGCAAGCTAGCACTGATCAGTAACTGCACTGGTCTTGAGATTTTACAAGGGAATATATGTAAAACTGCATCCCACCACAGAGCCTTGTTCAATTTCACCGTTAATATACCACAAACGAGGTATTATTAGCGCACCTAGTACCCTGAACGGTCGGTGCGCTGGATCCAGAAGGTAATAGTTAACATGACTACACCCAAAGAGCTGGGGAGTCCAATGTGATCTGTGACGCACTGCTCTCTAAGGAGGTCCTGGGCACACTGCACTGATTGCAGACAGTCACGGTGTGGTGTGAATTGAAGGCGCTTGAAGGGTTGTCGGCCACGGCGACAGGCCCGTCAGTCCAATCGTGGTTATGCGGTGCTCATCGTGATGATGTGACGTGTCCAATAAATTAGCGTCGAGATCAACCAAAGAATCGAAGATGATCACAACCAGGAGGTCACACGATGAGTAGCTCTAGAAGAACATCTTCCAAGCATTGACTGGCGCGGCGGACTCGGAAATTACGGTGTGGGGTGAATATGCCAACATGATGGAGCGAGGTCTTGAGTCTAGTGCGAATTCCGTCCTACGATGTGAGACCGCGTTTCCCGACCCAAAGGTGTATTGGCTGAGCTTGATGATGTTGAGGACAACCAACTGATAGTGCACCCCGGATGGTCGATCACCTGTACAGCATAAGCTGACTTGCAAGGAGCTCAGCACGTTCCGTCCCAACCAGATCATAACTCGATAACGCACCGTCGCGCACGATGGTCAAAGGGCAGAAATCGTCCGCAACTTCTGGCACGCGCAAGAAGAACGCACGCAAAGCCACCCAGGCCGTCCAAGGATCCTCAACCGCCGTGCCTCCCCCTTCACCTGTCCCTAAGCAGTCAAAACTCAAGGGAGGAAATAATTCCAAGCTGTCCAAGAGAGAAGCTAGAGAACAACGCAAGAAAGTCTACATCCCGCCAACCAAACCAGCCCCACCACTCCTCGATCCACTTGATACGACTGGTCTCGCTCATTTGTTGCCGCCAGAGCTCGTCGTCGTTCTCAGGGCATTGGGGAAAAAAGATGCCGTCACACGAGGGAAAGCAATAGAGGAACTTGCAAAGTGGGTCGAGGACGCGGTCAAAGAGCAGGCAGCGCGCGACCGTAACCACGAACGATATGAAGAAGAGCCTACCGGGACGGTAGACGTGGTGGTCAAGATGCTCCCGGTCTGGGTGCGTCTCTACATCACATCCGGTTTCGGGGACGACTAACTCCCTCTCCAGCTCCATCGTGCCCCGGTACTCTTCACCCACCCTGTGCGGCGTCTTCGCCATCTTGCTGCTTCCCTCCATGTCTCCCTTCTTCGCCTCAACCAAGCACGTGAGGCGCTCCTTGTATGGACCAGCGAGATCGCGTCTCAAGGTGAGCTGGAGACACTCTTAGGGACATGGGCAATGCTTGCATACGACGTTGATCGTGGGGTCACCACTGTCGGCATGAGGGCGTGGGCGGACTTCATCACTACGACTTCAAGCCCAGCCGTGGATAATCGAGATATGCATCATACTAGTCCTCAGACTCAGCGCACGCGATCCCAACCAAAACTCGTTCTGAACCCCCCGCATCTCATTTCCCTTCTCAAATCTGTTCAGCGCACTGTCCTCGATCCACACGGCCTCCATGCGACTTTGAACCCAGCTCCTGTAATTTCTCTCGTAGATCCACTTCCTCAACATGGTCACAAAGGCACGCCACAGGGTAAGAGTTCACCGCAAGGCAATGCTGTACCCCAGGGTAAAGGTGTCGTGCGAGGGAAAAAAGGGAGCCCAACACCGCAGTCACAACAGAAGAAAAGTGGTCGATACATTCCGCCTTCCTCTGACTCTCCGTCGCCTACTCCAACTTCGCATCCTGATCGAGCGACGAGTGACAGCGTTGGTGAAGAGAATGACTCAGACCGAGCTGGAAGGTTAAGGGTAGGCGCATTGGGCGTTGTCAGATGGATCCTAGGTACGTCGGGCCTTTCACTGCTTGGCAGTCGGTGGGATGTCCCGTTGTCGTTCCCTCATCCGTTTTTGTGTATGCTGTTCGATCATTGACGCACGTTGTCCAGAGAATTGGCCTGCAATCAATTCCGCCTCTGCGCCAGACCTCTCTATTGTAACAACACTCATATCATACCCCGCATTTTGGTCCACTCTTCATCCCGCAACTACCCCCCCGCCCCCGAACTCGGCCAACCAACATCGTTGTCCATTCTCAATCGCCTCGTTCGGTCAAGGCCAGCCTCAAGTCAGGCAAGCTGCGTGGGCACTTGTTGGGTCTTTAGTTGGAGTATTCAAAGGTTTGTTTTTGTCTCCTCGTTGCCGTGTTTGTGGAAAGTCCACGCTTTGTATTTCCTACTCATCTTGTACATTCTTCCTGGCTGTATCTGAGTGGGATATGCATCTAGCGTTGGTTACACGTGTAACCTTCAAGCTAGTAGTGCATACACAGTCCTCGACACGATTAACTGACGTTTTCCGGAACCAGGCAAATTACCAGAATCCCTGATCCGGATCTTAAGCGCGGCTGTACTGCGCTCAGCCTGGGTCGAAACCGATATTGGCGTGCGGGCAGCATTAGGTGGTCCCTTGGTGCTCTTCCTCAGAGGTACGAGATATATTTGTATGGACAGGTCATTGTGTGGTACCATCCGCGGCGTAACAGATTATGGCCGGGCATGGACAATCGACGTGGAAAGTGCGTCGAGGAACTACAACGACCTTGATGCCAATGTTAGACATACAAAGGGGGACGACTCTGACTCCGATTCGGACGCACAATCCGAATCAGACTCTGAATCCGAAACGGACGGTGATAGTGAAAATGACGTCGCAAATGCCGTTACTGAGTCGCCTCCTGATAGACAGCTTGTATCTGAAGCTTACACGGAATTCTTGCAATTCCTTGAGCTAGGCTGTTCCGGGTCTCCTATAGGAGGTTATCCATTGGTATTGGTCGTGTTGGCCGGCATTCCTAAATCGGTATGGTTCACTCTGCGCACCCTACGCACCGTTTAAACATGGTACACGTAGATTCTTCCTACCGACCTTCCACCTGCCTCGTCAGAGAATGACGAAGAGAGGAATAGACAAGGGCCCAACACCCACCCCATTTCGCAACTGCTTACATCCTTCTGGGCTCCGCTCGATGCAGGCCTCCTCGATAGACGACCAGCAGCATCGTCATGGCTCAAGGCACTCAGCGAATGCCTAGCTTTAATCGTCAGACGAGGGGTGCACACCGAGAATGCCACTATAAGTGCGTACGAGGATGCGAAAAATCTTCTCGCATCCCAGGTTTCTCGTTTGTGGACTGAGCTCGTTACGAAGCGGCTGCGGGTCGGGGAGATTGAAGCTGCTGGGATCATGGCCCGTGCAGCAGAAAGAGTTGGGAAAGTCAGGGACGGTGCGTTGATGTTGATTGTACCACACTGCAGGTTTCCCGTCTCGCGGGACCACTGACTACACTCGCAGATCTATTTGACGCATTCTTTGACGCGCTTTGTTCAACCATCCTTGATTCCCTCCATACCTCCGATGGTACACTTGACCTCGCACCCACTTTCTTCCACGTATTCACTTCCACGTTTGCGCCTGATACTCGTGCGGGTCAGAAGGCATGCAGCGCGGTAGAAAATTATATACGAAGGGTCATCGAGGGTCTCGAAACTGCCCTATGTTCTTCGGACCAGACACTGATCTCGAACACTGCCAAGGACCCCCTGGCAGCACTCGTGAAACTCATGGATACATATGGACCTTCACTTTTCGATGACGGGTATTTATCTTCTCGTACCGACGCCATATTCGTCGCACATTCCGTAGCGCTTCTGCAAGTGTCGACACCAGGAGTGTTGGCGTACCTCGGACATCGATCCAGATCCTCTGATCAGTCGCAGGGCCAGTTGCAGACACAAGCGTTCTGGACGGAGCTTCTGGGGACAGTTGCATCTTCTTCAACGAAGGTAGCACTATTGTTGTTGTCCCCACTTGTCGGCGCCTCGCTCCCGATACATCTCAGAGGAGCGAACAGGGCAATGGACGAACTAGTGGAACATTTGGTGAGCAATACAATAGCCGCGGGTGGTCAGGGGAATGAGGAGGTAGTCTTGGCGAGAGTGTTGAGTACCCCGGGTATGGAAGCTCAGTCATCTGTATTGATTCGCTTCTGAAGTATCTTTAGGACCATTCATTTCACCTGGTTGTTTAGCCACGATCGCGTCCGTGCTCTCGAACAGTGTTACTACTTTTGTGGAGGCAAGAGTGAGGTTCGCTGGCGTGTCCTCAACCAGGTTGGACGAAGTTACGGACCTGGCTGAGGTTGGCCCTATTGTGGGACTTGTGAGGAAATTGGCCGATTCGGGTTATGAATTCACTGGAGACCTTGGAGCGGAGCTCTATGCCGGGATATTCTTGCTTGGTTATGTTATCCCCTATCAGGGAGAGGCATCTAGCGACAAGTGGGTGGAAGATGCGAAGGCGCTCTGGAACTCTTGGATTTCCCAAGAGGGCGACAGACAACGAGAAGTAAGAGACGTCGCTGGTAGCCTTGTGAAAGAGAAATTGAAAAGTGTCGTTGTCAACGAAAAAGCGGAGACGAGGTGGGTGCACGTTTGTCTGTTCAGCTTCTCATCAGTAAACTAATTTCTCATCCAGACCCGAATACATCATTCGATGCATTACTCCCTCACCTCCTGGGATTCATGTTGACCCTCTAATAGACATTCTCCCGTCACGCGAAGAATTTGACACTATGCTGGACTCCTCTTCCCTTCCTTCGTCGATCACTTCTCCGAGCTTGGCGCTCTTCGACTCCACACTTCCAACCTCTTCAAGCACCCCTACTCCTCCGAACTCGACATGTAGAAAATATGCACGTGCCGTTTCCGCTCTACTTACACACCTCACCACGTCGCGTACCGTCGCACGATCAAACCTCTGGGCACTGCGTCACATTCTCGTTCTCAGCTTCTATGCAAATGAACACCTACGTGTGGAGGACATACGAGATGGTCTCGTGACGTTTGATCTTATGAGGGACCATCTCGAGGATGTTGTGGAGAGAGTCAAATCACTGACGACTTATCTCCTGGGCCGTGTAGAAGATGGCATACACGCCAAAGTTGTGAACGTGCTCATGAGCAAGGACGGTGCGGTCGCTCTCGAAGACAGAAGTCTAGCATCGTTTGTCGTTGAAGTCGTTCGTCGTGCCCAGGAGAAAGACAGAGTGAGAGACACGGCCATTCTTGGCATCGTGCTGCAACACTTATTCAGTGATGCTACGAAAGATGATGCTGATTTGTGGTTGGCCCTTGCGAGAAGGTCGCAAAAGACAGGTCAACTTATGTCTCCGTTTGTGTCTGAAGATCTTTATTTGCTGATGCCTCTTCTATTTTTTAGCTCCCCAGACTACCATCACCATACTAGCCTCCATTACTACATATGCGCCAGAGCCTCCCAAACTTGACAGGTATCGCAACGAATTAGCTGCTTCGCTCGTTGGTATTCGTCCTAGCGCAGCATCCACCACGGGTCTGGTCACCCTTCGGTTATTAGCCGCCACGGCACCTGACCCCGACTCCGACGTCGTCTTCCTCCCACAACAGCGTGCTGTGAACGTTATGAAGGCGTGTCAGGCGTGGGTTGCTGCAGACGAAGACGACGGAGACGGTGTCGATGAGGATGTAGAGAGTGCCATGACCCTGGTATTTTTGCACCTCGCTCCGATCTTGCAGAATGTTACCGGGTCGCACTGGGATTTCATCTGGGATGTGATCGAGAATAACTTGGAGGTGTGTCATGTTTGCTTCAAGCGGAGATGGCGAGTGTTGATATCAAGTAGAACTGCTCCCTGGAAGACAGTGCAACGTTGACGACTCTCGGAAGGACATTAAGACTGGTAATTGCCATTGACGATCTAGCATCGACGAACAAGCCTCTTCGCGCGAACTGGGATGAGAGGGAAGCGACGGTGTTGAGACTTATCAGGGACGCGGTCACAATGAACACGAGTAAGTGATTGGTTCGTATCTGTGTATAGTTCAGGGGTTGATGGAACCCAGTCGTAATGCCCTACTCTGAACCTCGTACGCTATGTCGAGAGTTGGCTTTATCCGTCATCCAAGACATGCCATCTACAATGATGAGCGAGAAGACTTTACCAAGTGTAAGGCTATGCATCTTTCCCTTCAGCCTTTTGCATAGACAGAAACATTGCAGATGTGCCATCTACTAGGAGACCAATCCCAGGAAGTCCAGCGAATGGGCTACCATTTACTCCACAATGCTGCTCAAAAGCGAACAGAACACTATGTAATCGAGGCAGGTGTCGACACGGAGGACGTGATGAAGCCAGAGTTGCCTCTCGAGCTCCTCGCAATGTTACAGCAGAGCCTTAGCTCGGGGGAGGTGCCTGACCTAAACGAGCAGTCAATCCCGCGCAATAAGGAAGTGTCTGGGTATCTGCTTGCATGGATGATCGCATTCGACTTGTTTACTGATGCTGTGCGTATATGCTCTCGACAACGCTGCAAACATACCATTCTGACCTCGGATGTAGTCGATGAAAGTTCGCTCGAGTTATTTTAACCACATGCGGAGCCTCGACATTGTTTCTCAATATTTCATCCCAAATATCTTTGACATTCTTGGTTTGTTCAGTGGCGGGAAGCAGGTGTTCAAGTTGGACGTGTGGGCTGTCGACGAATTTCATCTGGAAAGCAAGTATAGATTCATCTTTTTCTCCGAATCGGTGTTCATTTCTCTGGCCAGCTTTCGAACCAGAAAGTCCACTGAGCTTGCAACTGTTGGCTGCCCACCTTTACCACCGGGCTCTCCTCACCGTCCCCGCCCTTATCCGTTCATGGACCTTTGACTGTACTGACAAACAACTTCTTACGCGCGTCGTCGACTACACGTCATCATACTTCTCGCCCGGTATCATCAAGACTGAACTCGCGCAGGTCCGACAGCCAGATGCCTCGTCCGAACTCTCGACGACAGAGAATCTAACTGTCAAAGTTTCACCCACGTCTGGTGAAGTGACGGCGTCGTATATGGTCGATGAGCAGGCCCTTGAGCTCACCATTCGAATGCCGAGTGACTGGCCTCTGCATAGGCTCGAAGTGAGGGACACCAGGATGGTGGGTGTCTCAGAGGACAGGTGGAGAGCTTGGATACTTGGCGTACAGCAAGTCGTATGGCAGCAGGTAAGCTCGACAGCAGCAGTGAGAAACATGACATGACCTGTTTCCGCAAGAATGGCCGCGTCGTCGATGGCCTGACATTGTTCACGAAGAATGTGACGCTCCACTTTTCCGGGCAAGTGGAGTGTGCGATATGTTATTCGTATGCTGTGCTCTTCCTCCTCGGCTCGTCTCTCTTACTTATATGCGTTTGTTCTCACAGCATCATTAGCGTGATGGACGCGAGTTTACCCCAGAAACCGTGCAAGACATGCAAGAACCGATTCCACGCCAGTTGTCTGTACAAGGCAAGTTCATATCGAACTACACCCTTACTTCAAGGTCTTAACCACGCATGGGATACGAACAGTGGTTCAAAACGAGCCATTCATCGAGCTGCCCGCTCTGTCGGTCCGACATTCTGTAGATCGTGGGTAATGTGGATCACACGAATGTTTGTTCTCGCATCGGCTTGGTGAAGGTCTGGTACCCAATCGTATGTAGCGCTACAATCAAAGACACGGTGTGTATTCATTTAGAGTTGTCGTCATAACCTCTTCCTTCCGAGATGGGAGGATCATCATTGACAGGGCGCGGACTTTCGATGAGTGGGAGTGCCATTGAGGATTCTACGGGAACACGTGAGCTTGGGGTACATTCATAATGTGCTTGAGTTGCAGTGATCGTGGTTCCTTGAGCTGTTCGATAAATGTGAAAAACGAATATGGAGAAGGGAAATACATCGATTGGTTGACGGTGAGTGTATGCAGGAGCAAGTTCCCGGGGTTACATGACTGAAAAGCCTATTCGTATCCGACTCATCATGGCTTCTGAGCCTTACGTGTATGAGCGCCAGCGAATGGCCTAGACTAGACTGATCGTTGCTAAACAATCATGATGTGTTTTGCCACTTACAGCATTCCGCAACGCGTTCATTTTACTTTTTTTGTTTCAGGAGCGAGTGAAGCAGCATGCCGCCGCTTGCACTTGCTCAAAGGGGTAGCCTTGGCAAGCTTGTACTAATACATGTTTACTAACCCTCGCCCAGCTGGTGATGGGCCTACAAACATGCGGCAAGTTTGAACCTCGAGTAACCATATGACTGGAATGCACATGTGCAGTTCTATGGGCATGTATCTCGCGGTCGGCGTATTAAACTACGTGTTCATCAACCTCGTGTCTGGTACGTGCAATGATCACTGTCGAATATCGCTTACAGCCCTGCGTGCTGCGAATAGTAAACCACGTGTACCACAGACTCATCAACCGCTGGCGCGAGATCCGATCATTATCGTTGCACCCACTCGAGTCAAATTGCAATCCGTTATATAATCAGGTGGTAAGTCTACTTATGCCCCGGAATTCGCGGGGTCTGGCGCTATTCTTCCGCTTTACATGATATGAAAGACCTCAGCGAGTTCGAGCCTGCGGAGGAAGAATTGCCACCAGCTGAACGTGCTGCGCTAGAGAGCCGTGTCTGGCGAAAGCTCGACATATGGGTCCTCCCATTATGCACTGGCTTCTTTCTGCTCGCTTTCTTGGTATGTTTGTAGACTCGGTTTCAAGCTTGATATGCTCAACTACGGGAAATATTTAGGACAGGACCAACATCTCGAATGCGCGTGTAGCTGGCTTGCAGACATCACTGGCGATGTCGAATTACCAGGTATGCCGAGGGTTCCAGGTGTCTCGACTCTTGGCTTATCGACTTATAGTACACCCTGGCTATCACGGCAACTTATCTGTATGTACACGAATATTTGTGGTCCTCGAACATCGGCTCATCATGCATCAGTCCGTATATTGCCATCGAGTTTCCGTCCACCTTGCTCTTGAAGGTGAATCACTACATCATTGATGGCGCAGCTAGTCATACCTTTCAACACCATAGTATATAGGACCTGATCTTATGCTTCCTGCTATGGTTTCACTGTGGGGAGTAGTTTCCGCCTCACAAGGTGAGCAGCTATCGTTTTCATCTCGATATTGGATATTGGCTTATAGGAATTCATCAAAGGGCTGGTGAGTAGCTATTCTGGCTTGCTGGCATGTCGATTCTTCCTAGGATTGGTTGAAGGTTTGGATATTCCAGAATATCATTATCTCTACTCATCAGTCAGCCAGGTGGTATCTTGCCTGGGATTGTTCTCTATCTCTCTTTTTTCTATCCTCGGAAGAGGTTGCAAATACGGTATGCATCATGATCAGGCCAGCGTTGTGGTACGTCATCTGATGTGCTTGCTAGGGTCGCGATTTTCTTCGGGTCAACATCGTTATCGGGTGCTTTCTCCGGTTTACTGGCTGCCGCGATCAACCTGCTCCATGGAAAGGGTGGTAAACCCGGGTGGGCCTGGATATTCATTCTGGTATGCTGTGTCACCGACTGCTTCGTGAAGTGACGCTCACCGGTATTGATAGGAAGGCATATTTACCTTTGTCTTTGGCGTGGTATCTTTTTTCCTCCTTCCTCGCTCTCCCGCAAAGGCACGCTTCTTGACGGAGAAAGAACGGGCGTACGTCATTTCCACCCTAAAACACGCCGGTTCTGTGTCGGAGGACGACGAGAAGGACGAATTTTGCTGGGCAGAGGTCGCTAGATCGGCCAAGTCCCCGCACTTGTGGATCCTTGCTGTCACATTCTTCTTCAGTGGTAATGTAGTCATACGATCCCGTGATAGCTTGCGTTGATTAACAATCGTTCAATCAGGGACGATACTGCTCGGTTTGGCTTAGTGAGCTCGGTTTGTCGATGTCTCTTCCTAACGCTGAATTCATCACGGTAGTTTCGAGCCGACGATCGTCGCTGGTCTCGGATACACGGGTAACCAAGCTCAACTGATGAGTGTGCCTCCATTCGCGACCGCCTTTGTTCGTGCGTATTTCGACAACGAACTCTTTGACGTTCATTCATTCATCTCACAAAGTGTCAATGATCTCGTCCATCATATCGGACCGCTACCAATGTCGTGGATACACTGCGATATTCTTTTCTCTTCTGGAGGTGATCGGCTTCACCATGTTTTACGGTAGGTCGGAGCCATCTGACTAGAATACCAATACCTGACCAGTGCCCACGTCTCAGTGAGCACATCGAGTCGCATCCGCTACGGATCTCTTTTCTTCTCCGTCACCGGGGCATATTGTGCGGCGCCAGCCTTGATCACGTGGGTGGCGAACAACAGCGCTCCGCACGTCCGACGTGCAACCACTGTGGCAGTATCCTTCACCGTGACCCAGACTGGTGGTATACTTGCCGCCTGGCTCCTTGGATTGCTGTCTCCCGCTCCCAACTACACGTCTGCGACGATCACGTTCATCGCCATGTCCGTTGGTATGGTAGTCTTCTCAGCGGCCAACTTGCTGTACCTATTGCGAGAAAATCGGTCGAAAGCGGAGAGGAGGGAGAGGATGAGCAAGGAAGACGAGCCGGAGGATCTCGGAGATCGTAGTGCATGGTTTATATATAACCTGTAGATCGTTGGCTTGCTTGTAAATCCTAGGGCATGTAGTATAGTTACTCATTTATCGATGTCATGCATGAAATAAGGGATGCATCCTGGATGTGTTGGTGTTGTTCAGACATACTGCAAAAAGATTCGTACCGGACCAGCTTAGTAGCACATGCATCTCGGATCCTCGGATTCCCCGGGTCTGGCCTCGAGGTTTATAAACCAAATGGCGAGTCAGAACACTTCTCTGTACTATGACAATTTCTACGTATCCCTATGAACGCAGGCAATCCGGCCAAGCAGTGGAGCATGCCTCTCTCTAGATACACTGCACTCTATCTCGCTTCGAACCATCACCTGTGAATCGTTTCCCCACACGCCATGCCGTCTTTCGCAACCACCGTGATAGACCATCACGTCTTCGTGGCGGAGAACCCGGTACAAGGCATTATGCGAATGGTCTTGAGACACTCGGAATTCAAGAAGCAAGGGTTTTTTGGTGCGATGGTGGTCTGGGCCTAAGTTATAGCCTGGGCTGGGCTGCTCTGCAGTCTCTGCTGGTTAACAACCCTCGAATTCTTCTCTGGTCGAGACCCGCACAAGTCAGGGATGAAAAAAAAGGGCATGAGGATTGTAGGATGGAATGGAGGGATACAATGAAACGTCCCGAACGGGTATCGAGGAATTGGATCCGGGTGGGGTGACTTCGCCTACGTGCCGCCACTGGCGATTCCGGCGCGGGGTCTCGCCAGTTGACCGCTTGAGGACAGGGCCCGCGGCCTACGTCACGGACACGCGCTCGCAAGTGTAGCGTCTGAGCAGTACAAACTGGGATCGGCCGAACGTTCCGAGGTTAATCTGCCCGACTTGGTAGGCCGAAGACGCCTATTCAGTCAAGTTCCGAGTGATCAAGCGGGTGACCCAACCAACTACTCAGGCCGCGACCGACGTTGTTCGACACTCTTCCGAAAGCTTCAACCAGCGAGTCAGATGAGTCAAAACGCGGCAATTTTTTTATTTGGAGGGTAGTGAACCCGGGTGGTTCTCACTCCTAACTCACCAATGTGTCCGGTTTACCCGAACTTCGGCCTTCCATCGAGTCACCACCGAAACAGGGGGCGGAAGGAGAGGGGAGAGGGGATTTCACTCTGACCTAGAGCTCGAGGATACGCCGCCGTACTCCTCGCCTGCTGCGCACACAGCCATTTAATTATGGGAACCTGATCAACCTGATGTGGATGTGACGCAAAGCGCTCGTTCGTGATCCGGCTCGCAAAAGTGCGCCATTGACGCATGTCATAGTTGCGAAACACGCGTCGTTGGCAAATATACATGATACGGTTGCATGCGATGGCCACGCCCACGTTTTCTGGGTGTTTTGGACGATGGAGCCGTCGGCTCCATTCCGATGCAGGGGGAGGTTCTCACAACCTCCATGGATGTCGGATCCGACATCCGACATCCGGGCCAGAGGCTATACAAAGGCATGTTTCGGAGCAAAAGGTTACTATATAAACGACCCTCTACTAATCTCCTAGTTTTTCAGCTTTCGAAGCGAGTTCACCCAACTCCACAATGTCCACTCCCTCCGTCTCGTTCGCTCCCACTCCCGCCGTGCTGTCCAAACAATTCGACGCCGGTCAGGACCCCACGTTTGCGTTCGCCAGACTACATAGCGATATCTGTCTCGTTCAACGTGAGCCGCTTCGGCATTTTTTCTCTTACAAGGACGATTGTCTGAAGACGAGCAGTGGTCGGACAGACGGCTGTCGATCCATCGGAGACACCCTTGCTTGACATACTCGTCTTTCGACACGAATTCGTGTCCATCTTTCGCTATTCTCACTCGGCACGCGTTCATCCCCTCGAGCTCAGGGTGCTTGAGCCCCTCGACGATCATGCCGTCCGCTACGAGCCAGACAATGGGACCGTCTTTCTCGCAAAAGACCTCATGGCACACCTAAAGCGCATCTTGGACGCCACTGCCATGTTCAGTCGGACCGGCACGCGCCTAGTCCAATCAAGACAACGGAGATGATCTCCCTTTTATCCATCGTTCGGGCGTTTGTAGCTGGAATCGTACCGTCGCGCGTCTATCTATCTATCTACAGCCTGGTCATAAACAATTGTACTCTACCAACATACACTATCTCAACTCTGTTACACACAGGAATAGAACACACTGCTTATCGCATCAGGACGAGGATCCCGATGATCATGACCTGTCAAACATGTCGTCGGCATGGCATCTCACCAAACAGCCAATCCTGTCCCTGAGAAATAGTCCATCCACACGCTTGACCGTATGATGCGCCCTCGTCTCTTCGTCCTCCAAAAACCGACTCGTCGTATCGATCGTTCGGTGAACGATATGCCGAGGGTCGGCCGCCAATCCAAACCATTTGTTGACGTGGTCTGGCAGGATCAAAAAGACGTCGCTAAACGACGGATGCGTTGCTCCCGCTGTCAATAAAGGCACTCTCGTTATTCATAGCACTAGATCAGCACGCCCGTACCCACGTATGACGTATATCTCGTGTGATTCCGCATACGGTGCGATCGCGAGCAGCTTCGCAAACTCATCCCCACTTGCGTATTCTTCAGAGTTGATAGCAAGAAGAGGTATCGAGATCGTCTTGTCCCAGGGGTCCAGCCCTATTTGCGAAGATAAGCCCAAAAGGATGCAGAAGGGTGCAAAGAGATGTACGGTGTGTGGCAGGATCAAACGTGATCACATGGCCAAAGTCGAAGCGGCTATCCGTAGCAGCGGCTATCTGACATGCAACGTCATACGCAGGAACGTGGACGGTCAATCAGACACCTTACAGCTGAACTTCCCCCGAACGAGTGACCCGCAATGATAGGCTTCGTCGCTTCTATCACGTGCCACCCCTCCCACGAGCACGGCAGCGATGGTGCCAGTCCGGTCGAAACCAGTCCTTGCCCTTGCGTCAATCGCCGTAGCGCCTGAAGCACGCCATCGACTTCAGCTAGGCGAACATCCAGCTGAACACGTCGAAGTGTCGTGTCGTCCATGGGCTGTTCTTCCAGGTCTGCCCACCTATATCTGAGTCAGACATGCCCCCTCTACACCTCTGTTCACACTCACTCGAGATCGGTCCAATTCAACCAGTAAAAGTCTTTCGTCTCTCCACGTTCGTTGGTCATCCGCACGCTCGGACCCGTACCATCGCGGTGTTCGATCGCTGCAACGATATACCCGCGCGACGCCAACTCCCCGCAGACCGCCGACTGTTCAACATCAGCCATCCGTCTCACCTCCGGCAGCAACCACAAGTCAATAAGCAGCACTCACGTTCATCAACCGCGAACAACCCGCTCCGTGGCTAAACAAGACGACCCGCCATTTCGTCGACTGGGGTGGTGCTTTCAACGGTGCGTTCTTGAGGCCGGGAAACGTCATTCCCCAGGTGATGACAGCCACGATAGCATCTGTATGGCCAACCCGCGCGCGATGAGTACGTGACGAACCTCGCCGAGTTCCGGAAGCAACGTACAGATGATGATCTTGTAAAATCGGTTCCACGACCAATCCGTCACCTTCAAGAGACCGTTCACCGTCTGAACCAACCTGTCCCGAATCATCTCTTTCAGAACGGAATCGACACTGCGGTGGTGGGGATGTTTACCTCGGAAACCAAAGGACCTGTGCTTGGTGCGCGGTCGTCAGCTCGGTCGGATAAAAGAGGGTGAACATGATGGTGTCGAGGGTGATGCCGACTTGGCCGTCGGGCATGGATCTATGCTCGAAGGTGCCATATGTCCGTGGTGGAACGGGGAGTTCGACATCCCGGACGCCTACAAGATAGCGTCCGCTGTAGGTGGGCAAGGTCCTCGAAAAGAGGGCACCAAAGACCGAACGTCTCGGAAGGGACTCTACACGGGGTCGCCGGTCCATTTCATGATCATGAGGGGGCAAACGAGGCGACCACCGTGAGAACGTTTTTCTTTTTCTGAAGCTGTAGTCTCCTAACTCTCCAGCCCATGCTCCACCTCCCGCACCTTTCCCCGTCGCCTATCCCACCACCTCTCCGACCCCCTCAACACCGCATAACACAACGCCGCAACCACAAACCCAACATAGACACCACAATCTCCCGATCCATGCCTCGCCACAGGTCCCACATACCACGCCTGCGACATGAACGGCACCAGCGCACCAAATGCACACACAAACGCCAACACCGCAGCAACACCCCATGGAAGCAGTCCCGGCGCGTCCCACGTCGCGATCGGGTATGCAGTCTCGCTAAACGACGCACCGCGAAAGAGCAGGTGCTCGGTGATCACGATGCCTGAAAAAGCCGTACTCCAATATCCGATCAAGCCTGGCCAGCGCTTGGTGTAAGATGGGTTTGATGCCGAGCGGGGATGTGCTGCTTACTCAGTATGTCGACGAACGTCGTGTAAAACTTTTGGGCGCCGACGATCGCGACGGGGATTAAGCTGCAACACACAGTTCATGACTTCAAGTTGTGGACCGGATCATCATACACTGCAAGCAAAGACACGACTCACATGCCTTCAGAAACGAGGATGTACACCCAACGCGGTACGAGGGAGAGCCAATGTGCGACAGACATTAGGCTCGTGCTGAACGTATACATGGTTGGTGCGCACGCGCTCGGTATACTCAGTGCGACGAGCACTGTGAGGAACTTGCCAAAACCGCCTAGCGGGCTTAAGACGCCGTACAACAGGCCTCCGACGGACGTGCTATTTTGAAAAGCAGCGTTCCATACGGGGACATAGGGAGCTGCAGCTGCAAAGGCTGCCCCGAGTGTGTGGCAAGTTATCTGTCATCAATATGAGTCACGCGGACACCTGCATCGATCGCAGAAACTTACGCTTGGGATTACAAAACCGAGGTACGTGTAGAGGAAAATCCGCGCGCTGCACATCGATGTCAGTCTCCATGCTTGCACGGGCAAAAGTAAGATGTAACCTACGATGATGCAGCAGGACTGTGGTAAACACCGTAGTCGGGGGTCATTGTACACCAGCTGATGATACTCGACGCGACAGTAGACGCATAGGACAGGACCGAACTTGCAGTAGGAGCGGGGACCGCCACGTATTGGTTAGCATGCAGCTGTGGATACCCGAGGGCTAGCATGGCAATGAAAGCGATGACGTTCGGTAGCCACGCAATGCTCTCATACCTATGTGCAAGCTTTAGCCAACTTTGCGACGCAAACTTTGGAAGTTCTCACCAATGAAGGAACCGATATCCAAAGAAGGTCACCTGCAAAGCGTTCAGCGCACTGGGGGGAAATGAGTGTAACAGAATCCTACAGACAACGAGGGAGATCACACCGATGATCACAATACCCAGCGTATCGTCCAGATGCGGGCTCACGCTCGCCAACGTTTGCCCACCGATGATGCAATTCAGAATCAGGAATCCTTGCATCGAGAAGACGTTTAGAACGCTCGGTATGATGGATCCATAGTATCTTAAAACACCTCGTTGGACACCACGCATGTCATACCCATTCATCATCACTCACCCCCATGAGAAGCGCGACTGTACCATCGCACGCGTCCCCAGCTTTGGCCCAAACACGGCGCTACATGCACGTTCAGACCTTCGGGGAAAAATGCGAGGGCAGATCTTCTCACAAGAACGCCGGGAACAGACAAAACCTAACGTCCCTGGTATGAGCTACCTGGCACATCGAGGCAACAAAAAGAAGTGACGGGGATCTTACACGAGATCGATCACAAGGGTGATCACGATCGCATCGCGAACGCCCAACGAAAAGAACGCAGGTCCTGCGGTTCCCGTACCGAACCTGCCAAGGTTATTACAAGATCACCTCTTTTTTTTCCCCCTGTTGCGCGTAGACCACGTACGTGAGGATGTTCATGTTGGCCGAAAACCAGACAAAGAACATCTGGTACCACCGTGTTTCGACTCGTTCTGCCTCAGGGATAGGTGCGATACTGCCGTGAGTGGTGATCCACCGTTGATGAGCGATATTAATTCCATCACAGACGGACGCACGCACCCGTGCGTTTCTACGCCATAGCGGGCCAAGAGGGCCGTGACGCGATGGAGGAATCGTAGAGGCGTGTACTCGCTATTGGGCTCGCGGTGTTCATCGCTCGACCCTTTCTCTGACACTCTGAGCGAATCGGAATTGGCGTGAACGTGGACTTGAGGTACAGACATTAATGCGTCGGCAATGTGAGATGTTGGGGATGGAGGAAGGGCGGAAGCGAGCGATGCTCAGCGAGGTTTCAATCATATCATGGACGGTTAGTCGGATCACCGGCTACTAACCTGCGCCTATGGACTGAAGCGGTTACAGAAGGACTGTCTTAGGTCTGGTTTGGGGAGACAGGCAATGGTCAGTTTAACTTTTGCACACAACGACAGCAAAAAACAGTGTCGATTCTCATATGGCTAAATACTCCAACAACCCCACGTTCATGTAAATAGTAACGTGCCACCCGCATGTATAATCCACATATATCACCCACAATATAAAACCCAGGTCAACGTCCGCGCGGTTATCTTCTAACCCACCGGCCACGGAACACTTTGGCCATCAACCTTTGCATCGCAGCGTATCCGTAAAATACAGGCCACGCGACACGTCTCACGACATCACGTCCGCCTGGGTGGAAGGAACTGTGACTGTGGAGCGCGATCACGATCCATGCGGTGAGCACCGTCAAGATAACGGTGCTCTCGACATACGTGGCCAACGACTCGAGGGTGCCAGGGTTGATCTCTGCGACGTTCATTCCGAACACGCTCTAACGCCGTCACCATAAGTCTTGGAGACGGGGACTGACGACACGGACCAACTCACAGAAAGGTAACTTGCAGGCAAGAAAATCATCGTCAGGTACGAAATCTGGTGATCACCGGTAAGCATCACAAAGCAAGAGATCGTCAACCGTTCATGCTCACTTGTTTCATGGCGGCAGAGTCCCGCATGGTCGCCTTGGTCAACTCCTGCATGTTTCTGCTGTCTTCAATGTTGACGGTCGAGAAGGACTGGTCACATTCCATTAGGAAAGCCCATGGCTAGAGAGTATCACGAGAGACAAACCAGATCTATCGCATTCTTTAATCGATCTGATTGTATCTGCCTCTGTTTCTCCAATCGTTCGATCTCGGACAGCAAGTTATCTGATTCCCGCTGCAATAGTTTCATGGAATCATCTCGGTCAGGGTCTTCGTCCATGGCCGGGTTGGGCGTGTCTCGCACGAATTCGACCGATTTACGAAAGTCGCGGAGAAGTTGTTGATAATACAGCAAATGAGCTTGCAACTTGTGTAACTCTCGCGTGTGCAGAATGTGTGTTGTGGGGCCGGAAGCTTCCTGCAAGAACCATTTGAGCACAAATAAACGTCGAGAGAAATATCGTCTTACGAGCTGCGCGCTCAGATGTGCGTAAAGCACCTCGAACGACTCGTCCCACGCATACAGGGCGTACCAGAGAATAGCAAGAAATACAAACGTCGGATCTTTCGATCTGTCGTAGAGTTTCGACCAATATACACTATCTCCAGTTCTTTGCACAAGAGATCGGAGGCGTTTAGCGGTCGTCTTCTGAAGTTCCGAATGGTGGTGGTATGATATGATAACGTTGTCAGTCGTACTGCGGACCATGTGTATGGCGAGTAAATCTTGTAGCAGGATTTTCTCGTCTGGACAATTGTCAGTCCGCGCATGTGAAATACATTGCAACTCTTATACATACTAGAGAGAACGAGAGGGGCCTGTGTGTCGATAGTGTGGTTCATATCTAACCCGAGTTAGTCATTTTCGGCTTGAAATCTGAATCGAAATGCGACAAATACCTGTGATGGGTGCTGGTCCTTTTTCTGACCCTTTTTCTGGTGGGTACGGTGTCTCATTTGATGGTGTGGGGCTGATCCTCTCCCGCTCATTGTTGACCGTACGTATAAACGGGAGAACGACGGTGATGTCTGGACAGTGTGAACTAGACAGAAACATAACGTCAGGGAGATCACGCACGATCTCCTTTCGCGTAGTGTGGGTCTTCTTGATACCGTGATGGGATCCAGTTTGCGGAGGAGGCAAAGAAAAAGGGCTCGATGTTATACCTGGGTGGCATGAGAATATAATAGACGCTCGTCGGAGGCAACGCACCTTGCACCGAATATCCGCAACACGTTCAACGTGATGTTCTCGATGAAGTGGGCTCTTATGCGGAGCTTTGAATCGAGCTATCAATCAAGCACCTCAAGCTCGTATCAGCGACATGGTGTCAAAACAAGGGCGCTTACTGGTCCCTGTAGCTCGTCCCAAAAATTCATTGCCGAAGTAGGATCCGAGGATATCTGACGAGGTCGCGCCCTCTCCTCCTCAGGCTTGTCAAATTCTCCGTTCTTGAATACGTCCACTTTTTGTATTTGACACGCATATCTGTCTTGACAAATCGTCACCATGCGGGATCGTTGCACCTGGTCTTTGGTCCAATTTCCGAAGTGGCTCTGAGGATATCTGCTCCACGGTTCGTGTGGGCTAGGCGAAAGTGGTGCGACGTTGGCGTCGTCTTTATCGAAATCCATCCATGGCCATGGTGCCGATGGTGCCGCATGACGGTACCTGCCAGACAATCAACATCCACCACAGGAAGAAAAAAAAGTAAGTTCACCTGGGCGGTGGCACCTTTTGGTCCTCTCGAATGTCCGACACATCCCACTGAACCTCACGAGGGAAAGTCACTTGAATGCCGGTCGCTGTGGTCATTGCTAGAAGGGAGCGGGAAGGAAGGGTGGTGTGGTGGGATGTATCGCCTAATAATAATTTCGGCGCTAGCGAGCGGGGCGCTCGAACCGGCCTGGAGTCCCTGGACAAATCACCAACGAGAGTTGCTGGAAGCGTGATATTTAGCAAGGGAACATGCTGTCAAATCAACAGGCGTCCCTAGTGAACGTGTGAGCGGGCTGGATTGATTGTGTGAATAGTACGGCATTGCACCCCTCTGCCAAGTCGACGTTTCGAGCTGCAAACAGCAAGAACGACTGTCAGAGCCTCTCTACAGGGCGTCCTTGCAGATAAGTAGCGTCGATTCGGCCGTCTTGACATTTGGCAGTACTGTGCACCGTTCACATGAAATCCGAAACTTGCTGAGCACAAGGCAATGCATCATACATGCAGCATTACGGTCGACTCCCAAGGTATGCTTTTCGGTAGTTAGGGTTAGGGTCACTCCGGCCCTGAAAAAGCTATGCCAGGATGCAACTCGTTCCTCATTCAATCGACCACGGACCATATCAAGACGGACATCGAACATCAGAACGCCCAATTAACAGTGATCATACAAAAACCATCCCTCAAGGCCCTCAAGCAGCCGACCGCTTCTGTCCAGCAGAACGTGGGTTGCTTTCTCCTTTCGATTTCGACCTTCCGCTCGTCCCTTTCGAACCGTTCTTTTCCTTTGACTGCCTGAAACACATGAACTCGATGCTGGTCGCCCGCCGACTTTCAGCCAGTATCCTCTTCACGTTGTCAAGGTGCCCCTGTAGATTCTCGTCCCCCGGACGTCGGGCATACGCCATGGATATCTTGTTGTACAGTTCGGAAAGCGTCTTCGTCGCTGCAGGCGAAACGTAACGGGCTAACGTTTGATGGATGAACTCAATTTCAAGAGTCGCCTGCAAGTAGATTGGCATGAGTCTCAGCGGCAAATTCCCAAATAAGCGACGGTATTGCCCCCACCCGTAACATGCCACCCATTCCGAAACGTTTGACTTGCTGGAAAGAGCGCAAGGCCTCGTCTGCGGCATCCTCAACGAGTGCGTGCAGAACACGGTCGAGCAGTCCCTCCGCGACGCGACTAACTTGTGCATGAATCTCCACGAGCGTCACCGACGCTCGGTACATGTAGGGCCGAATTTCTGATTGGGATTCGGAACCCTCGCATATAAGCGATAAGCGAGCTCCAGACGTCGTGCTTACCAGTTGGTTGGGGAGTCTCATACCAGTCCATCTCGCGACCCAGAATGCCTTCCCGTAGTATCTTGGTTACCATGCCAGACTTGGGCTTCACGTACGAATCAAACAACCTGCTGTCCAGCGCTTGTACCACCTTGATCAGAGTCTACGACAAGGGGGGGTCGTCATCATTTTTCTGGAAACATGATAACGAGAAACGCACGTTACGATCGTCTTCTTTGGACACGCCAAATGCACTCTCGAGCTGAGAGATTATGTTGGGAATCAGGGTTCCAGAGAGGTACACAAAGTTGGACACCATGAGAAGGAGTCTGGTGTCCTACTCAACCGTCAGATAGCTGAATTGGTACTGATCTATCGTACTCACTACATCGTTCAAATCGAAAGGTTTTGATGGCAATTGTTGACCTGGACCAGAAGTCTCCGTAGCTATGGACCACTCGGGTGAAGTCAGTTGAACTAAGCCATCTAGAAATGCGTAAACAGCGTCCAGAAATGCTTTCGTGATCTTTGCCATGAACGCAGGCGAGATCTGGTTCTGCTGTATGGTCCGGAAGGAAGAAGTCGACGATAACTCGATCCCTCCGGCGAATTTTAATGCAGACGTGGTCAGATGTCTCTGGAACACGTCAAGCAAAGACATGAACTGCGTCACAGAAGGATCCGGCGTAGATGGTGCCCATGTCTCGAGGAGGTGGAATAGAGTTGCATCTGGCGGTCACCGTGGTCAGTAGCATACGTGAAGACAGTTGGTGGAGACAACCTCGTAACCAACCACGGACGAGGATGTCCCCGAATTTCCACCGAGCGCTTTCCACCAGATTCCTAAGACTTGAACTAGCCTCAGGAACGATGTCCGCTCCCGTCACCTCATTGGCGCAATCCTGGATCTCGATGAGAATCTTGATCAAAAAGTGGGCAGTCGTCAGGGAATTTGAGTGTCTCGGAAGCAGTTTCGGTGAGGCATCGTTGTTATTCCTTTGCATCACAGCTGCATCAGAAAGACTGAAGAACTCGGACAAGAGTGAAACATAGAGTTTCACGATGTCAAGCGCCATTTGACTACATTGTTGAGCACTTCGTCGTGAGCCAGACGGCTGAAATTGTTGGCGTGAGGAGATCATCCCCGTGATCGAGCGTTAAAACGTACCCTTCTGAATTTTCCTTCAATAAAGCTTCTAGCAATCTTCCAGAAATTAGGAAGCGAAGAGAGCAATATCTCAGACATGTTCTTGATCATCTCGAAGATGGCCTCCCAAATTTCGTGACCTCCACACTGGGCTGCAGATCCGGTGAGTAATAGCCACAGTGAGAACTACGTTAGAGCCCACCGATCACCGTTTCAGGTTGTTTCGTGTCAAGGGAAGCAAGACATAGTTGCAGTTGAGATTTTAGCGAGATGCTGAGACCAACAGGTTCACCTGTTTCAGGAGGGACCTCGCTCAATGATTCTGGGGGAAAATTAGTAACGTCCTATCAGCGACGAATGCACCCACTGTTGATGGCTTCGACACCAGATCGATACGAGGCATTGATCTGCTTCAGGACGTGGGTATGTTGGCCATCAAAATAAGTCCATATCGGGTCTTCCGACGTGTTCAACTCTAACAGAATCCTTCCAGACGATCAGTGGAACGAATGTTTCAAAAAGATAAGCGAGCATACTCGATCGTTTTCTCCTGTTCCTCGACACTCCGACTCGGTTCTTGTAGTTTTGACAAGAGAAGAGACTTCATCTCCGCCATGACCTTTTCGACATTGGACCAGACTTTTTCCAATATCCGTTTCTGTTCAGACATGGAGCCATTCGGCTTTCCGTTGGCCGAGGACTCTCCTGGTATCATTTGCCCCTGCCGAGAATCTCGAAGAAATTTGCCCTTGTTGTACGTTCGTAAAGCAGCTTCATATTTGCCCTGTGTAAAGAAAAAAAGGAAAACTCAGTCACGACAATCAGACAATCAATGGAGCAGATCTCCAAACTGACCGCCTCGATGAATTCCGCGAGAGATCCCGGCAGACTAAAAAAGAATTTAGAGCGTTCGAACACGGAAAGCGTAGTGCGCAATCTTTGAGCCTTGGAAGAGTTCTCCAAAACAGGAAGAAACACCTGGTTGGCCTTGACGGCAGAACCTATCGCAGACACAACACAACGCTCAGCAAAGGAGCCTAACGGTGAAAACCCAGCACGTTGGCCTACGTTTCAGGTGATCAATGAGCGGCTTCGACGCAGATTCGCTGGCGTCAGACAAGAGTCCTTCCCGCATTTCAGCATACAGAGCTTGTGTGTGTGCCGTGAGCGGAACGGTTCAGGAAAGAGATACGCGTAGCGCATTTACCATCCGTAGAGGCCTTCACCGCAACGAAACGATCGAAATTGTCCTCGACGAGCACTCGAACCTGTTCCGACCGCGCGTCAATGGACGCCTGGAGATGGGATATGCCGGCAGCCAAGTCTTGATACGTCGCATTGGGGTGAACTGCGGCCAGGAAGGCCTTGGGGTCGAATGACTTTGAGCTCAACATGACGGTGGTTTCTGTAGCACTTGTCAGACCCAGCGTAAGATACGATGACTCGCAAGTTCCTACTCGTTTCAGCGTCCATGCTCCGAAGACTGAGAGGATGGAGGTCAGTAAGATGTCAAGGAACAACGAAGTGGTTGGCGCACTCGACAGCAGCACCTAGACCCAACGGATCGCCGTCGCCGTCCCCACCGACCGAGGTGACGATCTCGGACAGTGGACCTTCCAAGTCATAATCCACTTCTTCCCACTTCCTGGCGGTCGTGCATGTCAACGGGTCATTTCACGGGATTTTGACGGGCTCACGTTGGATCGAGCGTGCTTAGTTTGTAGGCCTTGAGCAAGGCTGCCTCGTCTACACCAATGCTAACCTTGTTCGCTGGCATCCCGCGATGAGTTGTCGCTGAAGAATACCTTGATGAAATGTGGCTGTGCGTATTTCCACATTACAGCATTCTGATAAAGTAGGATAGTCTATCGGACTGCAAACAAAGCAACGTCGATATGTATGTCCATCATTCGTAAGATACCACTGGTCCCGGCCGTCTCATGCTCAGACTGGGAGCACAGTGTTAAAGACGAAGTCCCAAATCTTGCCTGTATCCCATGCGTCAGAGAGCAATTCGACGCAAAAACGAATTGCACGTACTGGTAACTCCGAACCCGAGCTCGAAGTTCTTGTAGTGATGAGCCAAGTGATATTTCTTCATCTCCCGCATGTATGCAGGGAGCCTGGTGTGGTGTAACCTGCAAAAGATGAAGATGCAAGCCAGGACGGAAGAAGGCATACTCACGCATAGTGCATGCAATCATACAGAATGTCTATAGAATGAGTGAGAAATAGGGTTCAGCAGAGCGTCAAGTGACTAAAATACCCACAGAATGCGAACGCGCCGGAAATGATACCGTTTGCAACAGCAGTCGGGAATAGTATGTGTGCAAGCCATGTAAACGGTGCCTGAAGGACGGCGAACAGGATCGGTGGCATGACGAGTCTCAAACTGAAAACAATGAACAGAAGACAGTGGGATAACGACAACTCAACTCACCGGTCCATTGGCATATAGTGATGAATACCGTGAAGCAAAAAGTGTAAAGTCAAGAAAACGGGATGATCGGGCAAGAAATCGTCGACGTGGAAGAGGAAACGATGCATTCCATACTCCAATATCGTCCAGATAAAGTTGCCCAAGAAGAAGCAGGACAACGTCTTCACAAACGCTTCCGTCGACAGAAGGGGCAAGGCAGAAAGGGGAAGTAGGGGTGCCTCTCGGAAAATCGGTATTGACATGGTGAATTGCAACATCGAGCGCAAGAAGAGATTGACCGCGATCGGTAACCAGACTAGAGGTACTACATACCACACCGTGCGTGTGCACAACTGATGACAACAATCAGGGTGATCACTCGCTAGGGGTATCACGGGAAACTCACCTCGAGCAAGGTGGGACCAAACAAACGTGCCGATTCTTTCAAATGCCGCGGTTGATGAACTTGTTTCAGGTAATACGACTTGCTGGAGAGAGGGTTCAAACTACACGACATACTTCCGTAGCCGAACAGACAGACCTGAAGTTGGCATTCCACATCTGCCTGAGCAAAGGTTCCCGGAGATTGAGAAATTGGGTCTTCGCAAAGTCCTCAACCGAGTCAGTGTCCTCCGGGTGGAAGTCGTCCGTCGCTTCCCAATCTTTACGCGACGTGAGACGAAGTTGTGGAGAAGCAGGTACAAAGACGCACCGTCACGGACGGTCGTCGCTTCAGTGCCCAAACGACCGATCACGTACTCCTCCAGCATCTCATACGCTGATTCCGAGTGGTCATGCGAATCCCTGTCCTTCATGATGTTTTCCACGTCCGTGCCGGCGTTGTCTAGAATGAGGTCGTCGCCTCCGGGATGATCAGAAACGAAGGCGGTGACGTCGTAGACCTTTCCCTTGAAGGTCACCCAACAGCTCTGTGCAGACTTGTGTGCGGCGACATCTTCGAGAGCGTAGATGCGAACGCGTTTCGAGACGGACATGGTCGACTTTCGACAGGCAGAACTCCCTCTAATAAATCAGATTATTTCTACGTGTCAGACCACTTCTCGTCCTGGTAATAAATTCACACGCTCGTTCGGCAACTCGGCATAGATCCCACCCCGTCCTCGGCCAACTTTGCACTCCACCGTCGCAGAATGTGCTTCATCACCTTACCGCTCGCAGTCGTTGGCAGTTCCGCCGCGTCCGAGCCGTCCCCGACGAACCACACCCACACCGGTGCATTCTACAACGACGCCCGTGTGAGCGTAAACAAAATCACAGCCCAAAGTGACGCCATACCTGCGGGTTCATGTTGTCCCGGACAACCTGACGAACTTCTTCCTTGGACATCGTCGTGCCTGGCTCGAGTAGTATCCATGCTCCGACGACTTCGCCGTATTTCGCATCCGGAACTGCCACCGCCGCCGCTTCTCTTATAGACCGGTGTGCTGTCAAGACATTCTCTATCTGAACGGGGAACAAATTCTAGTAGAAATCGGTACTCGGGTCATGAACGCCACATTACAGCGTTGTTGGACAAGAGCTCACCTCCCCGCCACGGATGATAATGTCCTAGTGCAACGTCATTCATTCTGCACCGTGAGCACATCATCAGAAACGGACCTTGATTCGACCGACAACTGCAACAGCCTCGGATCAGCATCACGCATAGCATCTTAGTCATAGACGTACTCCTCAAATAACCCTCTTCATCAATGATCCCTTCGTCGCCTGTATGCATCCACACAATAGATTCATCTTCAGCATCTGGACGCATGACCTTCTTCGTCTGATCTTCATCCTTCCAATACCTACCAGATTCAGGGGAAAAAAAAGACGGAAACCAGGAATGCACGAAACATACCCTTTCTGGAGCAGATATCCTGCGACACACAATTCCCCAGGCATGCCAACGGGAACGATCCCTCCTTCCGGGTCTACAACTTTCGCTCTCACATGAGGTTGCACCTTCCCCACCGTCTCCACCCGTTTGATGATTGGATCCGTAGGCGTGGACTGAAAGGACACCGGACTGCAGAACCAGGTCAGTGGATCGCCGAGTGTTTGCCGGATTAATCTCACCTCGTCTCCGCTACCCGTACCCATCATCAGCGAAACACGACAGAAGGGATCAAACACCACGACGCACTCATGCCATACGCGACGGTCAGGTCTACTAGATTCAGCTTGTCGATCAGCTGACGCATTAGATCGATGGGAACAGAGGACCCAGCAGCGATTCCAGTCCTGTTTCAGCGCGATGGCTTAGTTTGCTGTCTTCTTTCCCCACTCGAGACTCTGTGACCGAGTACTCACCGGAGTCGACTTAGATCAAGTTTCCCCCCTGCCTCCTGTCGCCTTTGCACCTCCGCCAACACTCCGAGGAAATGGGTGGGTACACCATGCAACGCAGTACATCGTTCCTGCTCGATGGCATCGACAATGGCTTTCGGCTCAAAAGACTCTGAGGGATAAACGACACAGGCGCCATGAGACCATGCGGCCAAATTCCCCAACACAAGACGTGTAGGACGCAAGAGAGTCAGATACGCGCGGGTCGATAGAGTGCATAGAGTACTCATCAAAACAGTGGAATAGAGGCGGAACGTTACCTATACCGTATATCATGTATTAACATCGTGTCTTCGTTAGTGAAACACACTTACAAAGAACGTCATCAGACGTGAGCCGCATACACCGACCGTTTCCGATACCATTATTCAAAATATTGAGATGAGTCAACTAGCACGCACTTTGAGCCAGAAATGCGAATGAAGGATGCGGGGGGAAACACATACAGAAGCAGCCTTGGGGGCACCCGTCGTCCCACTGCGTAAAAGCAGGGTCAGATACCCCGATCGCAAAACACCGAAACCCACTCCAGAAACGTACCTCGTAAACTGCAAGTTGATCACGTCCTCCGATCGCAGTTCGTCCACGCACTCGCGCACACGTCGTTGTTCCGCGCCATCCTCCCTCCACACGAGCATCTCCTGCCAATCAACGATGCATTTGGTATCCATGATCTCCTGTTGGTATGCGTTCGGATCCGTCAAGTTGTTTACGACGACGAGGTGTCGTAGCGCGGGCAGTGCTTCGCATTGTATGTTCCCCGGGGTAGAATACCGCAAGTCCGGGAAACCATCGGACAGCATACGTATGTAACGCGAGCTTCGAAGACGTGGAACGGCAAAGAGGTGAGACACGCCCGCTACGTTCAGGGTATTCACCTAAGATCGCGCCGCAGTAGGAATGCGGGGAGGGAGACGGTCACGTTCAACATGCCGTGCTCCGTGCTCAGGTCGGACAGGAACACTCACGAGCTCGTTGACGCGGTAAGCAGGGTTGAGCGTCACCAAGATCGCACCCACGCTCGCGCACGCCCATTGTAACAGCGCATACGAGCTGCCCGAATCCGCCACCAAAGTCAGTGGTGACGCATACCCGGCGACGACGACTAGAACTAGAATTGTCAATGAAACCCGCACCTATTGTTACCCATCACTAACGCGACGCGGTCTCCCTTTTTGACGCCCAGGGATACAAGCCCCCTCGCGAGCGCGTGAATGTGTCTGTCGAATTCCGAAAAGTCCCAGGCGAGGTGTGTGCCGACGCCCATGTTCGGCGAGGGAGGGCCACCGTGAGCCCTCGGTCGCTCTTGCCTGCAGACCAAAGCGGGTCTCTCTGCATGCTTTGCAAGGATCTCATCCCGAAAGTAAACCGAGAGTGTCCGGCGTTCGAGCGGAGGGTCTTTCGGTCCCTCGACGGATGAAAGAGTGAGTGATCGACGCGGCTGAAGAGGACTGCGAGAGAAACCGACGGCACGAGCGTTGATCCATGCTGCCCGGGCGTTGAGTCGTAGGCCCATGGTGAATCCCACACCAGAGTTGTGTTACCTTCTCCGAGCATTGTTATGTACAAGGAGTGCACGCTGGCATACATAGTTTAGCTCCACCTTCAGACTCTTCAATCACCCAAATTGAAGTACATATATACGTGTCGAAAAAAGGTAACAATTGTGGGTCAAGTGTACAGTGAATCCGTGAACGAAACGTCAAGGGGATCTATTGGTGGAGGCACCCCGCGAAGCGCCCTTCCTCTGGTGGCACCCAACTTCGCAACTGTCTTCGTGCGCCCCAAGAAGTAGTAGATAAGGTAAAGGTAACATATGAGCAATAGATATGATAACATGATATTACCCATCAAGTGTCGTTGCAAGCAACACTATTGCTTGGATTCCGAGTATGGTGGCAAGGATGATGTAGACGAGGAATGCACAAGTACCTGCTCGGGGAGAGCAAGGGGATTGCTTGGAGGTTGTTCCCATGGAGCCGGGCGAGACACAATGCTGGGTGTCACGGGGCGCGATGAATTGGGCGTGTTTACTTGAGAGCGGTTGTGTACGAGATGTGCGCGGACGAGATGGCCTGCTGCGAGGGCACTGAGCAGGGATAACTCCCCAGCCATGACCGAAGCAGCAATAATACGAGCAAGCCGTTGAGCATTCATACCGGGTGTCGTTGGGTGGGCACCTTTGATACCAAGCATTTCCAACACCGCGCCTTGGGGAGCGAGGACGGTACCACCTCCAACAGTGCCAACTTCGATGCAAGGCATGGAAATGGTCATCAAAAGGTCCTCTCCGTCATTAGTTCTGTTCGAACGTGAGCGTCGCATAGCGTGTCTGTATAACAGTCGCGTACGGTTCCATAAGAGTCATGCAATTTGAGCTCTCAACGTTTTGCGCAGGATCCTGACCAGTCGCGAGGAAAATCGCAGTGAGGATGTTTGCCGCATGTGCATTGAAGCCACCGATTGAACCAGCCATGGCGCTACCGACGAGATTCTTCTTCATGTTCAGGTTGCACAACGCCTCCACCGTCGTCTTCAAAACAGTCTTGACCACCTTCCCGGGAACGACAGCTTCGGCAACCACGCTCTTTCCACGACCTTCGATCCAGTTAATGGCGGCAGGCTTCTTGTCCGTGCAGTAGTTGCCGGACAGCGCAAGGGTGACCATCTCAGGGAAGTGCTGCTGCATGACCTCGAGTGCCTTCTCCGTACCCTTCGAGATCATGTTCATACCCATGGCATCACCGGTTTTGGTCGCAAAGCGAACAAAGAGCGTCCGTCCAGCCATAGCAGTCTTGAGTCTCTGCAGCTTAGCAAACCGCGAAGTCGACTCAAAGGCTTGCTTAAGGATCCCGTATCCTTCGTCGGAGTCTACCCATGCTTTCGCCTCGGCAGCCATCACGATGGAAGGGAAATCGATGGCAGGACCACGGGTCATTGCATCGTTAGTGAGAACCGTCGTGACACCTCCACCTGAGTTGAGTGCCTTACAACCACGTGAGGCAGATGCGACAAGAGTACCCTCCGCGGTAGCCATCGGAATGTGTACTTGTTCCCCATCAATAGTAAGAGGCCCAGCGATGCCGAGTGGAATGGGTATGTATCCAACGACGTTCTCGCAACATGCACCGAACACGCGAGAATAGTCATAGTTTGCCATAGGCACGTCAGAACTCTCTAAAGTTTGGGTTGGCGTTGCCCGAGCTAATGAAATCAATAGATGAAGAAACAGGCATGCGGATCACTCACAAATCAAGGCTCTGCGAATCGCCACAGCCCGGTCGAGATCGCCGAGAACCTTCTCCAAAGCGTAAGCAGCAATCTTTCCGTTCTGTGCGAGGAGGATGATTTCTTCGTCGTTCAGGGTTGACAGTGATACTTGTACTGGACGAGGTCCATTCTCGAAAATATCGATGCATTCCTCCAGTGAACGAGCAGGAAGGTCGACACGAGGTTCCTTGATGACAAGCGGGGTAGGCTGGGCCCGAAGCTTCATATCCAGCAAGAAAGCAGGGACACCGATGGTCTCCTTGTGAGCGGGAATGGGTACAGGTGCAATGAGAGATTTAGAATCGAGCGGGGTGGATGGAACAGATTCGGGTGTGGTGGTAGCTCCGGAGTCCCCGGGTTGGGACTTGAGAGGGCCGACCGCAAACGAAGGTTTGCGGGGTATAGCGGTAGCCTTGACTTGAGGTTTCTCGATCTTTTCATCTACATCCCTATCCCTCTTGACACCACCAACTGATCTGAATCTGACACTTTGCGGTTGCAGTCCTCTGATGGCACCCTCCGCAATGCCTTTGAGCAGGTAACCGTTCAAAACGACGCTAGCAGCGAGGACAAATACGATCCATTTCGAGATGACAGGGTCGCCGACAAGATTGGTCCAGCCAGACATGAAGTTATCGATGATTTCGGTGGATCTAAAGAGAGCGCGAGGACGTGCAAGATCAGGAGGAATGACACTGATGTGTAGAGGGGGAGTGATTTTGACAAGCACGTCGACCGAAGAGGTCGTAATGTTGCCTGAAGTATGAAATGCCGCTATGGTATCGAGCACGCTAGCGATGGAGGGGAAAGTAATATCGACTTTGCGGGATTCGAACTGATAATCACCAAAGATCTGAACAGAGGTTTTCGATTCGAAGTGGGCGACGGTGGCTGGCGCCAAGGTGGTCGTGAAGTTGAGGATATGTAATGTGAGGAAGGAAACGAGCTGATACGTGTTGTAAGGGGCAGTACAGACCAACCAACGAGATGATAGACATACCAAAAGGAGTTTGAGTCGGCCAACTGGATCTTGCTCCTTCACGTCCGTTGGGGGGCTGTTCCTGTCCCTCAGCATCGAACCCTTGGTGCCCAGCAAGGTTTCCGAAAGCTTGTGGGAGAGACTATGGGCTTCCACGGGAAGGGATGGGCGTGCAAGTGCACTGACGGTGCCTTCGGCTGTAAGGCTGTTGGTACTCCGGGATCTGGTGAATACACGTGCGGTTTGGATTCTGCGGACCTGGAAGACGTGAGCAACCGTGACCCTAACCCGAATCCAGGGCGAGACCCAAAATGGGCAAACAAACAAATAAAAACAACGACTCACCTCGACCATAATCGTCAGCACAGCCGCGTAGAACGTGCCGAATACAAGGCAGTCCAACACTAAACTCAGCGCGGCGAGAGCGCAGAACTCCTTGAGACCACCAACTTTGCTTCTAGCACCCAAGAGAAGCGCAGCAATTTCCAGTCCATAATCGCGAAGGATGAGATTCCCAACCGTTTCCATAGCCTCGAAGACGACCTCCCCGGCTGGCTTCATCTGACCTCTCCAGCGACCCTCCTTGACGGGAGTGGTGAGGTGGGAGTGATTGAAGACGGCCCTTGCAAGGCGGAGTTGCTTATCAAACCCAACCGTGCAGACGAGGAACGGGAGAGCCTCTGTCAAGCTGATCGGATCAAGAGGTATTTCGAAGTAGTGTGATAGGGGGAGGGCAAGTATAAATGAGAGGATCGAAGACGAAACTACGGCAGTACAGAGCCAGAAGTTGGATCCCAAGGCTCGGGATGCCAAGAACAAGCGAATAAATGACGCATGCATCAGCATATACCCGGCAAGGACGAGAAGGATGTCAAGAGAATCCGCTTTCTGGAATCGAGCAAGTGGTTTAGCAGACGATATGTCCTGGAGTCTGACTGACTGACCTTTGCGAGCTCCCAGAATCGCATGATGAGGGCACGGGCAGCATAAGCTATCCACTTGCCGCTCTTCATTTCGCCGATAGCCTCATCCGAGCGACTCTGTAACTGATACTCGACACCGAACGAATCCGCAGGATAAAAAGTTTTGGTCATAAGGGCGTTGGCGAATTCTTCATGGGCACCTGGCACGAACGACAAGGTGACGGTCTGGGAACCTAATGCTTGACTCGACACCTCCGTGAAGCAACGATCTTGACCAGTCGCATGGAAGCACAGAGTGGAGTATGTTTGGCCTGAGGCAGTGACGAGGTCGTTGGAAATGTAATGTGTCAGGTTGTCAGTTGATGGTGCAAGGTGCGCCCAGTCCAATGCTCTAGTCCTAGCCTGACCGTGCGTAGTGATGAGTGTGGCTATGACGGCACTGGTTACCAACTGCGTACCGAATCCACAGCCATTGCGGTGGAGGCTTGGGAAAAAACGAGCTGCTGAAGCTCTAATTTTTGCGTATGTGAGCTGGATGCTCTCTTCAAGTACCACTCTTGGTCGACGACGACCCATTGACCATCGCGTAACAATGCATGGGTTGTGCTGAGCGTGGAAGGGAAGACGGGGGCGATGAAGGTGGAGTGTTTGATGGCGGAGAGGACATGGAAATAGGCCAGGGTGCAAAGAATGAAGAAAGAGACGATGGTCTCGATTGGATTGTAAACAGCGCGACCCGTGAGGGGCAAAAGAGGGACGCGCATGGCAGGGAGAGCCTGTGGCTGGAGGTGAGCGTGTACGGGGTGTATACCTGTGTAGGACGGAGGCCTGGTCGTCGAGAGAGACTTGGGGACTGACCGGGACCAGCGAATGCAATATACGACACTCGTCCCACTTTTAATGCGCGAATCGGCTAGCTGTGGTTTTATGTGACCCCGGACACCGGATTTCCGTTTTGGGCTGTTCAAACAAAGGTCTTCCTCAATCAGATCCGAGAGATCCCTGCTATCACAAGAACTTGATCGCTCGCTTTTGTGGACCGCATCTCAGACCTTGTCCTGCCTTGTCGTCACCTCAGACATTCACTCTGAACCATATCGCAGTGATCCTCGGCTTCACCGCATGCTATCAGTTCACTGTTCCTGTAACACTGCACGTCTAAGCTATGTAGGTCTCCTGAAACACCGTAATCCCCGCCATCGTACTTCTCCCTCCACATTCCGTGCGACCCGGCTGAAAACCAACGTCCGGTTACTGAGTACTGACCGACACGTTTACCACGTTCTCCGGATGGGCCACTCGGACAAGCTATATTCGACTTGCTCGCAGTGCAATGCGCTGCGCTGCGAGGCGCCACGTTCTGAACGGATTTTTGCCGAGAATGGCTAGCTAAAACGTTGAGACTGAAATAACGACGATAACATCGTGCCGGCCCCGGATTGACGAGAACTCGGGGCGCGGGGGGGCCCGGGTCCAACCAAACTCAGGTACAGTGCCACTTGCATCCTGCCAACCCGGTTCACGGCGCTTTCGAGAGCATACCCCAGTGCACCCATAAACAATAATCGATCAGCCGGAGAGGCAGCTCAATATATTCGTGCGCATTAGGTATCCACATGTCAAACGTAGTGCGCCGCAAATGCTCTCACCCCAAGCCGTGCCCAGATCTCGAATAATTCGACGACGTCCTCCGACGGAGGGCCACGTTCGCTGAAAACGGAATCGGTGACTTGGATTTTCCGGACGAGATACATCCAAAACATACCAGTGACTAACGTTCGTTTCCAGCTGTTTCACGGATGCGGCGCCGAGAATGACAACATCGCCTTGTTCAAGGGCACTGTGATGCTGCAGCCAGCGATAACAAGCTGTCGAACATATATAAGGATACATTCATGTTCCCGTGATATTTTGTTTACCAGCGCTTCCTTAAGCTCCTTTGCTGCTGGCAGCATTGGGCATATCGCAACAGCAAAGCTGGTGCAAGGCGACATGCTTGCGGATCCCACTCCCTCCTTTTCTTGCAGCCACGTCTTCTTCACCGAGGATCTCGCCAGCTAAGAGGCCACCACTCAGTAGGGGTCAGCGCGCGGCATTTCAAAAATACATGGGCAACTGGACGAACGCTAAGGGGAGTAGGCATAAAACTTGATTCCAAAGTGCCGTAAACATGGAAATAACCTATACCTGTTCAAGCCCATCAGTCAGCTTGGTTTCAATTCACACTCACTCAGCTTCAGCGGTCCGTTCAATAACATCATATCCGCCCTGATATACAGTCACCCAACCCCAACCTTGATGGGTGACGATACCTACGATCTCGGCAACTTGTTTCAGATATTGATACATTGTTATCCACGATCCTTAGGGCAAACTTTCAGCTCACCTGGCAGGAGCTGTAATTGCTCAGGCCGAACTGCTCACTGCGGAGCTAGGTCCAATCCAGCACACAGCGTGTCAAGAGAACATGCTTACAAATGACCTTCGGTGTACAAATCGTTGATAGCGCGCAGTACTGTTGTTTCGATCGGGACCGTGGGATCTGGCGCGTGCAGCTACAAAGTACGGATGTTATGTTTTCCAATCGCAAGCGCCATGAGTACTGAGTGACCTATTCAAAGATTCCCTGATTACCTTCTCAGAGAAATCGCCGTCCTGACCGGGATACACTCTGCAAGGAACGTGCAGGATGAGCATCCTCCACCGTATGAATACGTGCGCCATTCGACTATGGACCTTGGACGCCCAACGAACCTGTGCCCTTGACACCGATCGGATTCACATCAGTCAAACAGCCCCATTGAATCAACGAAAGGGGACGTACAAAGATGAGGGGAATTCGCGAGCACATAGTGAGATATTGAGATCTGGAGTGTGTACCGCAAGTTTGATGCAAGTATATAATAGCTGTCCCGACGTCGGTCACGTCGCAGTGCTACTCTCAATAGGTCTCTTGACAAATGGGGATCAAGCGCAGAGCTAGAACGGGCGATACCCTAATTATAATAGGTACTGTGAGTAAAGTGGTACAGTATACGAAGGTGTAATAGCACAGGTACATCTATCGATATCTGCAAAGGCGCTATGTTATGTTACTGCTTGAGTCCCTTGAGAGCTGTGATTGGAGGAAATTTGAATGATCGATCCAAAACGGGGTTAGTTACCCTCGGGTAGTTTTTTAGATAGGCTAGTGGTATCTCACCTCAGCGTGGTTCGGAGCACGAGCTGAGGTGTGGCTATCGTAGTATAAATGCCCTTTGAGCCAGGTACAAAATGGTAACTACAGTATGTCAAAGTACGGATGATGAAGTGTCCTACTGTGACACCCCGACAGACGCACGTCCTGCGCTGCCACGGCTTGACCTCATCTGACATCTCTGCAGTATCCCCGGTTAGTATTCCAATGTGTACAACCCGATTGTACTCATGCAAAGGCTGGGGCATCTGCGCACCAAGGAAAGCAGGGTTCAGAGGTGTGGATGGATGAAGTGTTTATTTTACGATGTATTGGGAATACACATTCCGAACGAAGATTACAGGCTGATTTATGGAAACAATCCGGGAGTATGGCCAATTCCCCCGGGACAGCGCCAGGGAAATAAAACAAAAGAGTGTGCGATACAGACATGGATCGATAGGTTGTGCATATGGCAAGAAAGAAATGAGTGAAGAAGGGCAGCACTTGAGGGGATCGACCGTATGTGATGGGGCGATCGTATATGAGCTGGTGATGGGTCCTGATTTTGGGAATACAGACATAGAAAGAAGTGTGTAGGTGCTTCGAACACACGCGAGTTAATATGATCCCGGAACATGGCCGGAGACAAAGCTTACGAGGGACAAAATTCGTTGATCATTGTCTACCAGTTAGGAGGCGCCACGGGATTCTATACAGAGTGTATTCAAATAGGCAGATCTAGCTGGTTGAAAGACGGAGCAACACCTTGATGATGTCCCGAGCGACGGAGTCAGCTGCTATCTGGGATGGAGTGATCAGTTCAGCCATAACGGAGAAGGGGGAAACGAGACAGGCCAAGAGGAGCGCTAGGTAGCACTTCGTGGCGACCATGATGAAGCTGGGAACCTGTCTGTGTAGGAAAACGGCGCGGAGGTGGACATGCTTTTATCTGGCGAGGACGACGAATATCTGCGAGACACATGCCAAAATCCGATCAGTTCGGTGCCTTAGCAGCTTTCCGAATTGACCGAGTTTTGTTTCGGGCTGGAGACATCTGAGGGGAGAGAGGGAGATGAGACTGGTATGGAGTGACAAGCGTCCTTGTGTGAGACAGGCGCATAGCACAAGACAGGGCCCAGCCCGGGAAGGTGTGGGGGTGTGCAGAGAGCCAGAGCAGCGAACTCCGACCCAGAGCACGAAGGGACTGAAATTCGGGTAGATTGGAGACCAGATTCAAACTCCGCCTCGGTAAAACGAGACCAATTTGGTCACGTGTACACTACACTTTTGGGTCCAGATTCCCACTCCGACCGGCAACCCCTTGCTATGACGAATCTGCCAGCGGGAGCACGCATCGGAGCGGAGGTCTGACCAATGGAGACGGTACGTGTTATTAGTATGTGTGTAAATGCACGCACGACCTTTCAAAATTTCACTACTGAGTCAGGCAGGTCCGAACGATCCAACGCCGACACGCTAGCGCGCTCCGTCTTGGCTCCTCTTTCTCCGGTGCTGCGGAACGTCTCCAGATTAATGTGTCTCTTTCCCTATTTTCCTTAGTACTTGACGCTGCGGCAAACCAGGGACGCTGTCCGACGTAGAGGTGACATACCTCTCATGTTATCCCCGGATGAAGAGTTGTGTTGACTCTTGTTCCCAGAAGGCCATCACAAGGCTTCGTGGCGGGCCGCCGCCGCCGTCCGTGGCTTTCCACGGCCATTCATTACAATGCTCAGAAAGCGGGCTCAAACTTCTCCAACATTGCCCGGAAAAACGAATAAACATGATTCCATGGGGGGTATCCCAGGCTGTCGTGGGGTCCGATTGTCTCTCATACCACCAGCTGGCCAGTGAAGTCCCTCGTCCGTTGACCATCACAACGCCATCACAATGAACGCCGTGTACTATCAAGCGGTATGTAAACGCCGTTACCTGCGAGCATGCACTCTTTCACCGAGGTTGTCATGTAGCCGCGCAAATTCGACATTCGTTCCGTCCCTATCCCAGCAATCTCAGACGAGGAGGTTTTGCTCAAAGGTGAGCTGGCCAGTTGTCTGGCATGTGAGACCCATTGGGATGCTAATTGTGCACGTCAGTGACATGTTGTGGTACATATGTCCCTTCCATCCGTGCATAATAGATCATCTTTATCAACCGGAACTTCAAAAGGTGTCTGCGGAACTGATAATCATGTTCATGAAGGAGAATTCATCGCAAAATTCCCGGTACGCTCGGTACTTATCGATGTATCCAGATTCCAGATCGTCTCACTTTGGGCTGGCAGCTGATACCCGGTCACGAAGTTATCGGTACAATTGCGGCCGTTGGTAAGAACGTAAAAGGATTCAGGGAGGGTGACCGCTGTGTTGCCGACCCCGGGGTCACTGTACGTCACGTTCCTAGGTTTGATGCGCGATTACAAGTTAGACCGCTGATCGCAACTCCCAGTGCGAACAATGCTTCTACTGTCGACGTGGACAGTCTCTCCTTTGCGAGAACTTCAATGGCCGAGGTGTCACGATGGCTGGTGGATTCGCCGAATACGTTGTCTTGTGAGTAGTCCGCTGCACGGTAACACGGACGTTCACACGGATGCAACGTTGACCTCAGTGAAGTCAAAAAATTGTACAAGATACACAATCTCACGGACGAGGAAGCGACTTTGATCGAGCCTGCGGCTTGCGCTATCCATGGCATGGATAAACTCAACCCCCCTGTCGGCATTGATGCACTTGTTATCGGAGCAGGCCCAACGGGTTTGATCCTCGCACAACTGCTCAAGCTGAACGGCGCTTCTAGAGTGGTGATTGCCGCAAACAAAGGCATCAAGACACAGATTGCCAAGGAACTTGGAGCGGCCGACGAGTACATCGAGCTGGATAGGAATGATCCCGCTGCGCAATGGGAAAGAATTCAAGCAGATAACCCGTACGGGTTCGACGTTGTGGTGGAAGCCACTGGCAACGAAAAAGTAGCCAACGATTCGATCAACTACGTCCGCCGGGGTGGAACACTCATGATTTATGGCGTTTACTCGAACGATGCCCGTGTACACTGGCCACCGTCAAAAATATTTGGCGACGAAATAAAGGTGAGGGGGTTCTTGTGTCCTCATTCGCAAGCGTCAATCAGCGTGTCGCTAGATCATTGGGTCATTTGCACAAACACATTGTTTCCCTCGTGCGGTGGCGTACCTGGACAGCGGAAAAATCAACGTCAAGGGCATGGTGAGTAGTTATTCGTAGCACGTGCAAAATTGTCAGCTGATGTCAGACTGCAGGTGACCGACTTGTACAAAATCAGTGAGTATCAACAAGCGTTGAACAAGATGAACAGTAGGGAGACCTTAAAGGTTGTCGTGAAGCCATGAGGTTGCTTGCATGCAAGGAGGCCTCGAGGCTCGAATGAATCTGACATTCGCTGGTTCTGGCCAAGTTCCCTTGGCGAAGCGAATATGTAGTGACCTTGATGAGGGTTTAATGGATGGACTCTTGTGCCTTTCACACCACGCGGGAAGATATTGACCTCGACTTGGCAAGAGCGTTGATCGGACCCAGTGACTGACTGACTAGTCGCATTCACCATAAGTAAGAGTGTGGGCTGCACGTTCGCTGTAATTCAATTACGAAATAAGGTGGGCGTTAGTTTCTTACGCGCATGAGGCTCGTTGGGCGTGCTCTTGACCTACTACATACCTCGACCATGAGTGCAGTCATCGACGTCGAAGAAATCGAAATCCCCCTCACCGGAGAAAAATACAGAGAAGATTTCCATACAGACGTCTCCGAACTTCCAAAAGTCCCAGCGCCAATGTGAGTAGCGCCGTCTGGACAATGTCCTTTCCAACAGAAGCTTCACTGCCACTTGAGCAGATACCGCCATGCCGCCCCCTCAGCGCCGTGGCCATGGATGGATTTTGATGCTGATCGCAGCGAAGTCCGTCCTCTTCCGCCAGGCGACCTCTGTAAAGACCCAGAATGGAGTCGTTACCCCCAAAGTCTGTTCGGAAACTGGACGCACGACCAGGTCGAGAGATGCGGTATTCTGAAAATCGCGCCTCATGAGACCTGCAGCGTGCATAAAGTGGATGTGTTTAAGGACGGTTCCTTCGACAGAAGTGACGAGGATCGTACCATCGAGATCGAGAGTCAGAGAGTCAGAGAGTACTGGAATTATTTGGAGACCCCCGTGAGTAGCGCCTGCGTTCAATCGTGTCTCCAAGCGAGCTAAGCAACCTGTAACAGCCTCCTCCAGATATTCGAGTGCGAGCGTTGTTTGTCGAGAACATGACGGTACCAATTCTCCAAATCTTGGGCACCAGGTGAGTGATTGATATTACATACGTGCAGCAGCGGTCTCAATTCAACCAGATACAATGTTGAGCCTTTTTTCTTTGCGTCCTCTGCAAATTGGATTCCGTCAAGGTATCAAGAAGACCCCAAACGTAATGAGGACCGTAAGTAGACGCAACCTCCCCTCTGTAACTCGCTCACATTTCATAGATATCACTGTTGTCCTCCCGTTTATCCGTACGATGAAAAATCAAAAGCCGATTGAACGGGCAGAGCCAGTCAGAACCCCAAGCTTTCCTTTAAATCATTCGGAAGCGCTGGCAGAAGAATCGCTCCCCTACACCGGTACGTCTCCATCAAGCTCTTTCTACAGTCCTTCAACTTGTAGCTATAGACGAGAAACAAATCATCGATACTCAAGCACCACTCCTCCTTCCTGGTGGGTGTCTCCCTTCCTACAAGTTCCACATATTCTCATCCCAATGTCTGAAGATAATAGAATTCTCCTCCAAGATCTGCTCGCTATCCACATGTACCGCACCTCAACAACTAGTACAATCATTTCTTACCATCCCAGCTCAGCGCTACAAAGAACTTCTGCGAAGCGCCTCCAGTGCCTCGTGCAAAGGACAGGTGACAGCGTTTATTGGTCAAAAATATTCGAAAGATCCAAGGATCCAACCTTTCTCTTCCTTGCGATTCTCTGGTATGCCCTGTATGCGTGGGATGAGGCATTTGAGGTGCTATATAGCTATATCAACGCCCTAGTAGGCAATTCCGTCTCCCAGTCTCTTTGTTCTTTCGTTGACACTTCTGCAGGAATCCAAAGTCCTTGAGAGTAACGACATACAACTTACACGAGAGTTGCACAAGTTGCAAGCACATCTTCTGTACTATCAGCAACTCCTTCGGGACTTCCGGGTATCTGCCGAGTTCGTCAAAGACACCCCAAATCCGGCGATGATTGATCTCGAAAGCAATCCTGACGAACGTACCGCCTCTACAGATCTCTTGCATAAAGAAGTCAAAAATCTTATGTCTGAGATTGATAGATTGACTGGACAGAGGCAAATGTTGTCCGACCGACTTCAGAATGTCATTCACTTGGTTCGTATTTGATGTCCTTTTTCTTATTCTCCGCACTCCTCACACACACCCCTTCACCAGGCGTTTGCGAGTGTTAATATTACGGATAGCAAAGCTATGCAACACTTGGCGAAGACGACGATGATCGACTCCGCTGCTATGAAGCAGGTCTGTTCGATTATTCTCCGTCTCGTCCGCAATATACTCAACTACGTCAGATTGCCTATCTTACAATGATCTTCCTCCCGGCGAGTTTTCTAGCGGTAGGTAGTCAACATGGCCAACATCTACACGACTTACCCTCGAACAGAACGTATTCAGTATGAACGTCCGCGAGATCAACCCTCCTACAATAGGGGCCCTCGACCGCTATGTCGAGGTCGCTATCGGACTCACTGTCTTGACCTCGTGGATAGCGATAGCACTCCAGAAAGAAAGCAATTTCCACCCGAAAGACCCTACAATTCTGCGACGAACCTTCTGGCCCATATTCTATGTGTACACCCTGATATCCACTCTCTTTAAAAGAGCGTTCGGACCTACCGAGCCTCAACCTCCCACCCAGATGCAACCAGCTGTGAGTGCGTTCTCGCTATAATTCATAGTGAGAGAGGCTGATGGGGGGTACGATCGCCAATCTAGATGGCCCGTGATACTGCACGACGTTAGATTTTTGTTTCACTAACGCGAGGACGATTGAACGAGCGTTTGATGTCCTGTAGGTATATGTTTATACCTGCATTGTAGTATGGATATGCTTCCCCGGTTGTTGATCACATCGATCGGAATCCGTCGTGTTCACAAATATGGATATAATCGATTTTCTCATAATCTAATCAAAAGGTTAGCGGAGAACGGGGTGTGGGAGAGCGGTACATCCGACGCTTTGTTCGTTTGGGTCGTTTGGGTCGAGTGGGTCGAGTGGGGCGCCTATTTCGCGTTTGCCACGTGCATTTCCTTTTTTATCGAGCGAAAACCATGTGGCTCGCTTGCAGGGAGTCCGTTGTCCGTTAAGTAGGGCGGTAGCACAGCCGCTTGCCTTTTTTGGCATCCGCTCGCAAACTCGATTGGCACAACCCAGTGCTACACTTTTGGTGCACTATTTTGTACACTTTTTGCCACACTTTCTTACTACACTTTTTGTACACTTTTTAGTAGGTCTGTTCTCGCATCCACACACACATTGATGAGCATCAGCAACAACAAAATATTGCTACAATGAGTCTATTTCTGCTTGCTTATATAATACATCTGCATGTCTGGCGGGTACAGGTGTATATATCCATCAGGGAGGGTTTGGAATGATTGGATGCCATTCAAGTTAGTCAATGAAAATAAAAGCAGGAGGCTGAGAATTCAGAGAAGTAGAGGGTGTGTCAAACTCACCCTCTACTTCTCTGAATTTGAAGTCTCCTGTGGACACAGCCTTGCAATTGGTAACTTACTGAAAGTCTTTTCAGTCCAACTAAATAAAAAATCAGATAATTGTGCCAAAGGCACAACTGGTATATTTTAATGAGATTACTGAATCGGTATTGACACGATTTTGGTATAGGTTTATCTTTCACACTCAAGACAAAGTATGTTGCTAAGTGATTAATGATTACTACTACTTGTTGAAAATGTGTATAGGATGCCACCACCTACGGACGCATTAATCGATTTCACCCTCCCGGATGAGCCTTCGCTGGACGAAGTAAAAGCAAAGTTTCCTGTGATCAGCCAATTGGTAACCTGGCACTTGGCAACTATGTTCCACTCTTGTTGTCAGAGAGTTGGGACACTTGGGTCAAACGTGCTGCTCCCCGAACGGCAATTCCTTCATGGTCACGGAAACTTTCTCACCTTTATTCCTGGCATCAGCTTCCACGACTCTTGCAAGTCCATCCTCTTTGGCACGCCCTCATCCTGGTCCATCCTCTTTGTCTGCAGTTGTTCAATGGCTCCCTTCACTGATTGTCTTCGGTTCGCGACGTCAACTGGACCTCAAGGCCCTTATCCCTGAATTGGTGGATGAGATCTCTGCACGTGTCATTGGTGAGGTTGGCAAGACACTGGCCCATTCGGTCACCACTCGGCATGATTGGGGCCAAGAACGACATGCCCAGCGTAAGTTGCTCACATATTGTCGAATCCATCTGACTGATTGGTTCCCAAAGCATTCCATGCGATACGGGCTTCTTCTCGTTGACCATGTACTAGCTGCCCAACAGCATGCCAATCCAGCTGTTTACACCAACAGGGAGCAGTTGGTTTGCTCAGTGTTGGGCACGACTTCCTTGGATGCCATCATCCATGATCCTCTACCAGGGATTGGAGTCAGGTTGGCATTCAGCGATCCTAGGAGAAGATGGGGAAGGTTGACTCACCTTGTCACTGTTACGATTACTGCTGAGCACATGATCTAACCCGTTTCTTTTTCTTCCTTGCCTTATCCTCGAACCTCCTGCGACCCTCCCACACTCTCCCATCCTCGATCCTATCCTCTAGTCCTTGATCAACTAATCGGTATTCCCCTCCTTTGAACCCTCCTCAAACTGCGTACTTCTCCTACCGTGTCTTCATCGTCTAGCCACATCTCTGCCTAGTTGCATCATCCCTTCTCTGCCACGTCTCCACCACAAGACTAACCCTTGGATATCTCTGTCTCTGATATGTCTCCACCACGAGGCTAATCCTCGGATCTCTCCATCTCTCTGCTCTCCTCTTTCGTCCCTCGCTTCTTGACCACATGAGTTCCCTCATCTGGAACTACCCTCAGACCTATGCTTCTTTCCCTCGTGTATTCCCTTATTTGGGTAACCCTTGACCCTTTACCTCGTGAATTCCTTATCTGGACTACCCTTCGCCCTATACTTCTCTTCCTTGTGTATTTCTCATTTGGACTACCCTTAGCCCTATGTACCTTGGTCCGTGCGCAGCCATGACACCTTATATAGATCTTCGCTCTTGTCCATAGATCCTTACCTTGATCTACCTTCACCCCCACGGTTCCTATCCTCATCTCTACAGTCGTTCCCCAAGGATCTCCTCTCAGTCATAGCTAGTTCTTCATTGAATCTACGCTTCTTTGTCCCTACTTTCGTCTGAGATCTTGACCGCCCATCCATGGACTCACCCAGTTCTTGTTCCAACTCAATCATTACACCTACTCAGTGTTCCCTTCACTCAAGTCATGAGCAAGCAGACGACCTCAAAGGTCTAGCTCGGCCCTACCCAGGTTAAGCATAACAGTCACCCTTGTGTCATCATGGCCTGGTGCTCCCGCTCTGTCACTCCCAACAGCGACAGACCCCGGATATCTGGAGGCAGAGCAGAGGGTCCTGATATATTACTTGCAGACATTGTATCAGTTCTTCAATCGCCGTCCGTCCATGCCACACCTACCTCATCTTTTGTAGAATCATCGTTATCTGCGGACATTGCATTTTTATTTCTTTTGACTCTGTGCTTTCTCTTTGA
>JBBPRS010000174.1:0-45351 GCA_038093155.1 Boletus huronensis | reverse complement strand
CTCATCCTCCTGTATTTAATTAGCTGCCACAGATCCAGATCTAAAGTAGATCAGATCTGCCACATGTATTTAATATAGTATGAATATATAAACCCAAGAGCCTAGCACTGGAGTCCCTAGTCTAGTTCTCTTTGGATATTTCCCTCCTTTGAATCCCACTCAGTCCCCCCCTCAGTTCCCCTCTTGAGGCTAGTTTCCCTCTTGAGATCTATGGTCTTTAGGTTGTTGGTTTGGTTTGCCTTAGGCCCAGTTAACCTTTAGGAGCCATTTCAGCTTGTTACCAAGCACTTACATTTCCATTACTAATCCCTTGTAGCCCTATAGTATATAAACCTCCGAACCCCTCATGTATACCTTAGCTTGAATATCGACTTTGATACCTAACTCCAAAAACCTCTCCCAAATCCAAGTCCACCCTTACACTCTGAAATCCGAGACACATGAATCAGCAAGGGCACACCACATAAGGTGAAGCCAACATCTCAACCCCTCCAAAACTCCGGAATACCGGAGTCACCTCAGGAGTTCAGGCATGGTCCTAACAGTAGTCTGACTCGTTGTCAACATCCATTGCCTCACCCACAGTGCGCTGGCTAAAAAGAATTGTGAGCCAGGCAACCTGCCAGTGCAGTGAACAATAGGAATGATACCTCTTGGTTTTCAGCATAGTAAACTTGAACAAGAACTGTTGCTTACTAGAGATCCTGTACTGTGTCTGACCATGCTTCTCGAGAAGGCTTTCTAGGAATTCGATATAGTTGTCCTCGTTGAGTGGGAAAAACAACTCCTTGGTTTTGAGGGACTTCTCTTGCTGCTTCGTAGTAGTCTTGCTCTTGGATGACTGCTTGATTGCAGAGTAGACAGTGAGGGTGACAGTGAAGGCATACTGCCTCTCAGTTGGTTGGTCAGACATGCCAGCAAAGTAGGCAGATTGAACCGGCGTGTAGCTACAGCAAACTACACTTATTCAGCTGCGCACGCCACTCACTCAGCTGCGCCTGGGGTCCTTTCCGGCTGTCTCCGAGGCGCGACTTTTCAGAATTCGTTTTCCACAGAGATTTGCAAACAGCTGTAATATTACCATGTACTAATAGTACTCGTTCGGCGCGACTGCACCTCGGATCCATACTTCGACTGCATTACACGAGCAATAAAAATCGCCCCACCCTTTTTTATCCACCACGACACGACGTGAGGCGTCAAAGAAGCCGCGAAACTCGGCATCTCTGCCGTCCTGTGATGCAAGAACAAAAGTTAGACTCTGGACGCTAGTCGCACGATTGGAACCAGACGAACCCGGCCTACATTCATTCGAACGATCGGTGAAGTCGTCCTTTTACGGTCCCGTCGGGGCCGATCACCATCAGTCAAGCACGCATCACCCCAGGAACGCGATCGGTACTCACCCAGGACCAGGCGATTCGTTGCTCATTACTACGACACATCCTGGATATTCGGAATTGCCCATCCGAACGAATCCGATGCAGTTCCGATATTTAAAGTAATCTTTGGACGGCCCGTATGCAAACATTTTCCGGACTGTGAGTAGGTGTCTGATTTTTTCCGCCGTCGCTTGGTTGAAACACTCTTGATTAGGGTACAGGTCTCCGTAAAAGACACAACTGGAGAAAAAAAAAAAAAAGTCCACGTGAAAAGTAGATGAAGTATCCGATGGAGGTACTACTTACGGAAATCCGTCGCAACGTAACAAGATGAGGGCGTATGCCTGGACTTTGAAGTTCGTGCCCACCTAAGAAATGTCAATCAGGCAACCGGGAACTTTCAGAAAGCTAACAGACGAACCCAACTCTCCAAGGATTGACCGATTTGCTGAATTACCCCGTTAGTGGATATGTGAGACGATAAAAAGATGTACGCCTGCTCACAGTACTATCGGTCAGTTGGCATTGGTTCAATTATGGAGGGCAAGAGATCCATCACTTACTCGTGATTATCCACAAATGTAACAGCGTCGTTTGGCCTAATCGCGAGAAGGGAATCGTCGAGGATGTGTCGGAGATCATAGGATGAGCCTGACACGCTGGCTTGGTGAAAGTTCTCGTGAAGTGGCACATCAAAGAAAGCTGTCTGTCGTCGCATTTTAGCCTTACTGGCGACGTAAACTCGACAAGAACTGCACCTGTCCTTGAAACGCTCGGACGTAAGGCAGCATCCTCTGTACGCTGTACTCCACTATCATGCAAACGGATCGTAAGCAGAAAGAAAGAATACTGACTTTGAGGTCCAATATTCGGCCACGACAAACAGCCTCTCCCTGTTTGGCACACTACGAGCTCTTTGAATCTAGAGTAAACCGGGCCCGTGAGGGTGTGATACCACCAGACTTGCGTCCGACTCACAAACTCGAAGAGGAATCTTCGATCCATGTGCTTGATGGCGTCCAACCTAAATCCACTTCCACCCGTTACCTGGTATGCGGCATCAGAGATAAACGCAGAGAAGGTTGCCAAGTGCAACTACATACATCGAGTATCCACGAACCCCACGCATATAAGTCATCACGCACCGCAGGATGCCGGTGATCGATCTGGATGTGATTCGCAGAAACCATTACTGGAAGGTCACTCGGGAGGTCCCATTCATATACGAACATTGATTCCGAGAAGATAGTCATAGTTCCCTAGCTCACTGTCGACCCGGCTCGACCAACCCTTGTGACTCTTGCTCGATATGCGATAAATTCCATCGGTCCGAGTTACATCATCCCAATCAAGTCCTGCTGTGGCTGAGGGAGTCAAAGCGGGACTTTCGTGGTGAAACTAACCTGAAAAGTGCTCATACGTCCACTTCATTCGGCTGTACTGTGATGAGAATGTTGTTCATTGCTTGTTCCGAGTCCATGCATTTGCCATATTCACCTTTCCTTGTCGTCCAGCGAAGTCGAAGGCTGTCCAGCCCTACCAGAGCTAGAGCAAAACGCTCACAGGGGAGAGCATCCACGTACTCTGATTTCACGCTCCGGCTCCAGAGCACGTTTCCGGTTCGTGGGATCCACGCGCACGGCTGAAAACCTTTCAGACCTGTCAGCACCAAGTTTATGCTGGTATACGCAACGGTAAGAGTCGGGTCAACAAAAAAAACATGGAGGAATCACGTTGAGTACAGCATCAATGATGACACTAATACTGTTTTGATGTGCGGTAGAGCAAGCTTTCAGGAGTTCCTCCCGGGTACCCCACCTGGTCGAAATGGTCCCTTTCTGGTTGAACTCTCCTATGTCCCACTGAGGGTGTAGTGAACCGGACGGGATTAACGAAGCAAGACGCAACCATACGTCGAAGCTAAACATACCAAATCATAAGCATCATAACCTTGCCCTTGCTGTCACACCGTCAGGAACGGGCATGTCTAGAGCAACGAAATCATGACCTTGCCATACATAGCTTTGTTTGGCGGGGGTAGCCAGGCTTGTGTGAACCCGAGCTGCGCGAGACGAGGCAGTTCGACTTCGAGATGTTTCCACCAACTCATGTCGGGATGTTGGGCGTCCCATGTAAAGAACTGGATCTGGTCTCGCATTACGTGCTGAGTCGAATGAACCACGAAGCGCCAGACTGACCATGACTGGATTTTGGGAGCTCTTGTCTGGGCCCAAACGCATCTGAGGCAACGCAGGACTGACGGAGCGAAGCCGCAGACGGTCAATCCAGGACACATTGGATGTGCTCATGTTCGACGGCGTCCAAGACGCGAGGCCATGAAATAATAAATATTAGTATTGGCGAGTCCTGGGTAAGGGAAATTCAAACTCCGCGTGGTACTTGAGGCTAATTTTCCTTCTCTCATCCGAACCGTTTACCTGGCCGCCTCACAAGCCCTTTGTCGTTGGGTATATGCGTTCCGCATATCGATAGCACACGGGAATCGTGACACTACATAGGTTGGCCTATAGGAGAAAAGGCCACTATAATCGCTCTGATCACGAATATTCACGTTGAGAAGAGTTTCATGATTTGGCTACACGTCACACCATATCGCATTGGACTCAAATATATCGACCATGTAGTATGTTATGCTATATCTTCAACCTGGAATCGATATCAGTAATATCTACCCTTTACTCGCTCTTCCTAATCTCCGGGGAACAACGTCCAACTCCTTCATTGGTGAAAGTTGTGTTGGTATGCCCAACCCTTGCCCAGTCTAGTACGGTGCTGATGAGTCAGTAGCCATTCCAGAGTAAGCGAGAAGAGTACCTGTCCCAGCGAATTCCAGTCAAATGTTGCGGGTTGAGAACCACCAAATAGATTTATCTTCCGCTTTTTCTTCTTTGGTGCTGCATCCGTCTCTGCCGCGGCAGCGTCCTCTGAATCCTCCTTGTGTTGTGATGATTTTACCTTGGATTTTTTTGGGGGATCTGGCGAAGTACGTTTCCTAGAGTTCACCTTCACCTTGGTCTTCGATTGCGCCTCGTCGGCGTCGTCGCTCGGAGAAGTTTTCTTCGGCTTAACTGCCTTAGTCTTTGTCGGTTCCTTCGTTTCTGTTACTTTTTCTGTATCCTTCGTTTTCCCCTTCTTGTGCTTCCGTGCCTCTCCGATTTCGATATCGCTTCCGCTGCCATCGGCGCGTGCTGCCTTTTGTTTGCCTTTCGCTTTTGCACTTTTCTCAGGCACAGCTGATGGAACAGGAGGAGAGTCGAGGACCTCGATATCGCTATCTTGAAGTGCAGGAATAGGCTCAGGTTTTGTCACAATGCGTGGCTTTGGCCGCGGTTTAGCAAGAGCATCGGCAGGTCTACTGGAAGAGGGTTTAGATGAGGAGGCTGGTTTACTGGACTTGTCTTTGACTTTAGTTGGCTGAGGGGATGTAGAAGGCAAAAAAAGTGCTGCCGGCTCCTCCTCTGATTGCGCTGGATCAGGCAGAGGTGGCGGTTTCTTACTCGATGACTGATGAATATTGTGTATATATGAGCGCAGAAATGGGAGCAGACACAGAAACCTACCTTGGGCTTGGAGGCAGCGGATAACTGCGCTTGAAGTTCGATGATTTTCTGCTCCAAGGTAGCGAGTTGTACCTGTGCATCGGTCAACCGAGTCTCCGCCGTCTCTCGAGCCGTTGTCTGCTCTTGAGCTTCCACCTGTGAGACGATTACTCTGACGAGCTCCAAAAAAAGGCTGCGAACACAATGCCCTACCTTCCATTCCTCAAGAACATTCTTGAGCTTATCAACTCGGTAGTTTTGTTTCTGCAGTTTTGCTTCGAGCGTGTCAAATTCCCCAACACGCGTCTCGAACTCGCTGATACGTCTCCTCGCCTCCATGAGTTCTTGCTCAAGTTCAGCTTTCTTCTTCCTTGCTCCATCAGCTTCAGCATCCTCTCCTTTCTTCAAGTTTTGCCAGTTAGCAAGTTGCGTGCGAAGTTGGGTAGTTTCGTCCTGAGCAAGCTCGAGAGAACGCTTGAGGGACGTAACTTGAGCCTCCAGAGCGTCTCGTTCTGTGGTGAGACGAGCGAGCTTGGAGATCGTCGCGGTAGACTTCGCCGTTGCGTCTGCATGAGCCTCTCGAAGGCGCCGGAGATCGTCCTACGGATGCGATAGGGGCGTCGTGACAAAACCTGGAAGGATACTCTAGCAATGAGCGTACCTCGACTTGTTCACGCTGTCTGTTCGCAGCCTGGATCTCCGCCGTCTTTGATTTTACCTCGTTAGCGAGGATTGCAGACCGCGCCTTGAGCTCTTGTGCGGACTTCTCGTAGTGGGCTTTCATTTCCACCGCTTCGTCTCGAAGCTCCTCGACCTGCTCGATCTGTGCCTCGAGCTCTGCCTCCCGTGCCTGAAACATTATGATCTTGTGGTCCCTTTGTAATCTTTTGAGATGCTCCTGTCTCGCCGCCTCCTGCATTTTGAGCACAGCGACACGCTCGTCGTGCAAAGTACACGCGACGCGGTACTGTTGTACCCGATGGCAGGCCTGCATCGTGTCACATCCCTCGGCCCAAGTCTTCCTCTCGTCCATCCACTTCTGACGTTCACCCATCCACGTCTTGCGGTCCCCATCCCAGGACTTGCGCTCGGCGTCGAGCGAAATGATATCAGCGGCAGACTTGGAGAGATCCTCATTGAGCTTTTTGATCGTCTGCTCGAGGGAACGGTTCTTCTGGACGAGTTCGTTGATGTGCGCAAGCTGCGACGCGACCATGGCTTCATGGGGAGTGGCGGTCGAGCCGGTGGCGGTTGAGGAGGTAAGTATCGACGTCGTCGCTGTTGCGACGGGAGTGGAACGCAGCGGCGTCGGGGCACGTCTTGCAGGAACCCCCGAGAGAGGCTTGGTTGGTTTGACTGGTGAACGCGTGATCATCTCGCCGAAAAGACAAACGAGTCGCGGGAGACGAGAACGAAGAAGGGTCTACTAAACCTCCTGGAGCGCGTCAGTGTATCGTCTGCAAGGAAAACGCGTCTGTGCTGGTCGACCGGGCAATCTCATCAACCTCGCCCAGGCCGCACTGCAGACATGGTCCAGGAGCTCGATTATGTAATGGGCTCATATCTCGACAGATCGCATGAACTATGTCCCTTTCCTGAATGTGGAATGGAATGGAACATCGTGGTTTGTTACACTCATAGGCCCTTGTGTGAAGACAGTTTAATTACGTGTGCATCTCGCACTTCACCTTCGTTTGCCTACGTATGCCCCAGCACGGGCATTGGCTTATACGCCTCCTCCAGATATTGGATTTCTTCTGTTGACAATTTCAAGTCGACGCCCGCTTCAAGCGATCATCAGATCATGGAACTTGCGGTTCTAGCCAGTGACAAACGTACCAATGATGTCGTGCAGGTTAGCCAGACTAGTAGTGCCAACAATCGGAGCGCTAACGCCTACAATGCACCAGCTGAACAGGTTGAACGAAACGTGCAGGAACTGGGACTGACCATCCTTGGTGAGGATCCATGCGATCGCAACTTGCACCATGCTCACACCCTTCTTTGCTGCTACTTCTTCCACTCTGGGTATCCGAGTCAACACACAATAAGTTATGGAGGTTAACCAAGAACACACCGGTTGATGATCGATTCGTACGATAAGGCAGTTGCGTAATTTTCGATGAACCTGATATGCATCAGAAACGAACGTCTCAACTTGAAGAACATGACATTACCAGTCGTTTTGGCCTCGGTTGGTTTGTTGGCCAAATGGTCTGGTAAGTGCCCCACGAGCGAGTGGAGACCAAGGGATCGATCCGACACCAAACATCTTGAGTGTAGGGAACATTTCCCGCTCCTCTTCACGGTACAGAAGACTGTAGTGGTTCTGCATCGAGATGAATGGCGTAAGCTTGTTCGAGATCGCGTAGTCTGTTTCAAGGTTTGTGAGCGATCCTTTCGAAATCATGTACATCTCTCAAGCCTCACTTTGCATGGCCTGGACTATAATCCAAGCGTGCGCGTGAATGCAGACGCACATTACGTGGCGAAGAGCTTACACTGGTATGCCCAGCAAGAACTCATTCCGATGTAGCGGACGTAACCCGCCTTGACCACATCATGCAGGGCTTGCATCTGGATCAATTCAGATTATGATCGATGATGACTCACACATTCATCCAGGTGCTTACCGTCTCTTCGATCGGCGTCTCCTTGTCAAATCTATGGCCTGCAGGGTTGTTAATGAATACCAATCTCCGCACCTGCTAAATACTCACATTGAAGGAGGTCGACGTAATCAAGCTGAAGTCGTTCTAGACTTTTCTTCACACTTGCGAATATATGTTTGCGGCTCAATCCATGTTGGTTCACGTAACCATTCTGATCAGGATCCTTTCGACCGGTGATCTGATTGGTGCTGTACTCGCGGCCAACAACATTGTAAACCTGCAGAGAGTCGAATTACTGTCCTACTTGACATATAAGATGCAACCCACCTTTGTCATCACAACAATTTCATCACGAGGCAGGTTGAGTCTCTTGATCGCCCTTCCGAGAATGACTTCCGAGTAGCCATTGGAGTAGGTCTAGAGTGGTTCAGATAAATGGAGCAGGACATGACGGATGAACTCACATCAGCGGTATCAAACGTCTGAATTCCAGCTTCGTATCTGTGCAGCTCCAAGGTCGAAACCGCGATGTGACGAATGACATCGATTATGACACTTACGCTGCCTTTATATGTTCAATAGCTTCCTCCTCGCCCATGACCCACTGCTGCCACCCCTTATCACCATACTGCATGGTCCCGAGGATATTCCTTGAGACCTTCAAGCCGGAATTTCCAAGCCTCGCTTATATCCACAGGATGTTAATGTAATGATCCCAAGCTACCGACTCAGTCAACTCACCATATGGAAGTTTCTTAGCGGACGACATCGCTGGTTCGTGCTGATGATAAGTAAGGTGGATCAAGACGTATCACGCATACCCCCATTTTATGTGTTCCAGGGCTTTCAAATTCTCACTGCCCTATCAATAGCAACGTTCTGACCGGTCCAAACTGGCGTCTGACTTGGGCGTCAGGCGGATCGGAGTCGCGCGTCCGACCCATTCAAATAGTCTGGTGACCAGACCGAGGAAAGCCGTCGATAGACGCATCGCTGGGGACTTCTATGTAGCGAGAGCTAAATAATTTACGGGCGTCCTTTGTCTTGTCGTTTCGCCGTCGTCCCAAGTGGACGTGGTAGAGGGTCGACTCCTGCAGTGGCACAAGTTTGTGGCACGATGTTGTGAGGCTAAGCGAATGACAATATAGAGTGATTCCGGTGTCTTGAGAGGTACACAACCACGTGTGAAAGGAGGTAAGGCTTTGAACTTGTAGAAGCATCGACAGCTTTAACATCATACTACTATCCAGAGGAGGGTGGAAGTACTCGCTGGAGGTAACCCAGAAGACTCCAACCGTTTTAGGACCATCATTTCTCCTCGGTATTCGCAATTGCAGACCATGGCACCACCGACCAGGCTGAGACCCCATCTCAATGACCTCTTACAGAAGAACCTCGAGCTCGAGCACGTCGTCGCCGACCTGCGGCACCAACTCACACAGTCCTCTGCGAAATGGGCTGACGAGCGAAAGACGTTGGCGACGGGATGCGACACCCTCATGGCATCCTTTGCGAAATTTCGTGCACGATTAGACGTCCATCCTTTGGATTTGGGAGACTCGGACGGAGAGGTCGAACAGAACCTTGAGCAAGGCGAAGAAACTGGGGAGGTTGATAAGGAAATGCTTGAAGCGGAGGGAGATCAGGGATCGTCGGCGGCGGAAGATCTTCGTGAGAGGTGCTATGCCCTCGTTGCCGAACTTCAGGTAAAGGAAGAAGCGTTGGAGGAGTCCCGGAGGAAACGTGCGGTAGCTGAGGTGCAGTCTGGGACTTTCGTATCGACCGTCTGATGTACCTTACACTGAACGAATCTTTCAGGACGAACTAAAACGTATTCAACGATCGTTGGAGGTTCAGAGCGAACAGCTTCAAGCAGCCCTTGCCTCCGTCAAGGCAGATACCGACAATCAACTTTCCCCAGAGCGTATACCTGACGGTAGCACGGCACAGGCTAGTCCTTCCAAGACCGAGCTCGAGGACGCGCTCGAAAAACTTGACCTTGCGAACCAGGAGATCGGTCGACTTAAGCAGTTGCTGCAACAATGGCAGAAATACGGAAACGAGTGGAAACGGGACGCTCAGTCAGCGCGGGTCCGCGCATCTGAACTAGAACTACGGGAGACGGAGCTCAGCGCACAGGTCAAGGCAGCAGAAGAGAGCAGCGCTCTCCTGGAGACAGAGAGGGAAGAGACTGAAAGGTTGACCAGCGCACTTGCGGATCAGACGGTTTGTGCTCCATACTTTTTGAGACATGCCGCGATACCCATATCCTTGTTTGTGCTAGGAAGCCGTGGAGCACCAACGTACTACTGGTCGAGAGTCTGTAAAACGAGTTCAAGATCTTGAGGGCATGGTCGCGCTCCTCCGAGCTCAATTATCACCCGAGCAGCTTGCCTCCTTTGACTCTGCGGAAAACCAAGCCGCACCGGCATCGTCGAACTCGTCACAGTCTCCGACGGTAATAGCTGTTCGTCTGTAGCTTTAAGGATTATGTCTCACATGCTTGTAGCCGCACGCAGATGTGAACACCAACAGACGTAGCGATATGATCGTGTTGAAAATACCATTTCGAGTGAGTGTTATTTGGGCATCGATTGCTCGGTATGCCTGTCTCATACGAACAAGTCCATCAAGAGGTTATCGGGCGAAAACAACGGGGCCCAGGGTGGACAACAACACGTGAGTGAACAACACGTCCCTACACATTTTTGTCGGTTGCCCACACGGGAAGCTAGATGTCTTCTTCACGCCAAACTGCTGCCGATTCTGTGCCACAGACAAGCAATAACCCTCCGAGTCTCAATTCTACTAACTTCGAACTCTGTATTCATACGTGCAACCCATCTCCGTGTCGAAACGAGTCTCAATCCTTTCTGTGGCCCCGCAAGCAGGCCTCTCTACCGCGCCACGCCCTTTCGCCAAAGAAGCACCGTCGTTGTACGCCTGATTGTCCAGGTCATCGGCTTTTGACTATGACGGTGACAGACGCCCTGAAGGAGCCTCGCAGTGCCAAGTGTCGCCCACCGTCGGAGGCAGAGCTGGCTATGGCGGCAGGGGAGGCCAATATGATACCTAATGAAGCAACAGGTGAGCAAGGGACCGGGGTTGAGGGGGTCAGCGGGCGTGAGGGTTCAGGAGAGCCAGAGGAACCCGAAGATGCTGATGAGGGGTCAACACGGGAGGAAGAAGTCGTCCAGGAAAGGGAAGAGGAACAGTCGCCGCGAAAGCCTGATATTTTAATTCTGGGAAAGCGCCTGCGGTCACGCCCAACAGATAGCGAGGAGTCCCAGCGCGCTAGGAAACTAAGACCCCGCATTTCCATAACCGCAAAACCATGACGGTGGCGGGCACGATGAACGAGAAGAATGTAGTGGAAGAAATAGTGCTCTGCATAATCGTGTAGTCTCGAAATGTTTAAATTCTCCAAGAACCAGCTGAATGCAGCCAGTACTCTATGACTGCAAAAATACATGGTATCTGTCGGCACGGTTACGAACCATGAAGTGTGATGAATCCCTCATCCGGTCCAACCCTCCCGGTGCGTCTCCGAATGTCCGGAGACATACTGCCCATTCCGCCAGGTGTGCGAGGGTCGGCATAGAAATGGCCCGGAGGGATTGGATTGAATGTTGCTGGATGATGCTGTGGGTGACGGGGAGACCCGTAGGCGTAGTTGGGTTGAACCGCAGAAGCAGAAGGAATCCGAGCAATACGAGGGGACTCGTGGCGGAAGTCCGGAGGCTGCATTGAACTCGGACGCGCGGGAGTTTGGACGTGGTCCTCTTCTTGAGGACGTTGCCGCTTCAATACTTCGAGGAGCGGAGTAGGGTCGTAGTAAAGCGCTGACCCAAAGTCGGCTTGGAATCTATCAAACATCAGATGGTCGTTTATGGTGGGACTGCGGCTGTTCTACTAACTGCTGGGTCCCCACGTCCCATTGTGGCCCCCTCTGTGCACGGGCACTAGTCAAGAGTGAATTCCATTCCGAGGCAGCTTCCTACCGTCGCAATTCACAGCGATTAGTGTCATGCGTTACACCGGGGTGATGAACTGACGATTGATTGTGCCAGAGCGCCTGCTGGCGGATCATTGTTGTGTTGGTAGCGCACGCGGGGCCGTCGCTTTGCAGACTTGCCCGCGTATTCTTTGCGGACGAGATTTTCGACCGAGAGGCTGAATTTGAGACCTATACGCTGAGCGCCATGTCGTGGAACCTTTACCACCAGAGTCTTAGTTGGTTTTCCCCGGGACATCGAGAGTACGAATGTCGTCGTGATGGAGCAACTTTTCCACGTAGGCTCGATATGGCAGTCACCGCCTCGGAGACGTCCTTGACCGAGCGGATTGCGAACGAACGGGCGAGCCTGTCAGCGGTCGATTCGCAAGCGAATACTCTGTGACGGGTGGTTACGGTCTCAGCTGATCACCGGTGCGGATTAGCAACTCACCTCCACCACGGTCATGGCCGGTCCACGTCTGCGCGCACTCTCCGGACACACTCTCCGCCAGCTCAAGTTCATCATCCCTGGCGCCGCCGTCACATTTCTCCTCAACACCCATCGGATCCTCCTCGGCCTGCTGTCCACACCCGACGCTAGCCCGGGCGACTGGTCGAGGTAGGTTCCTTGCTCACACCGTCCTGCTGCGATTGACCTGGAATAGAACAGTCGCACTCCTTGCATCTTGTCTTGGCGGGCTCGTAGTCCTCCTGTTCCTCTATGTTTTGCTCGTGCACTGGCTCCGAGGGGTTGAGCCCGACGTGAGCTTCTACACTTACCGGCCGCGTTGTCTGCTCTGAGAGACTCTTTCAAAGTATCGTTCATGGAGGAAGTCTGGCATCCTTTCACACGTAATTCCAACTCTGACCGCTGCCATCGTCGCTGGCTGGTCACTGCTTTCCATCACGCTCGGAAAATGGTCAAGTCTAGGATACTTGAAGGGCACCATCGGAGGTAATCTCTACTGTGCTCTGCTTTTAATCATCCACCGATTCCGAATGCAGCCTCTGGACTATATGCCCTTGTCTTTGGTTTAATGGGCTTGCTACCCGCCCCGATGATCCGTCGGTCATGATCGCAACTTGTCTCGGACATTCAACAGACCAGTGTTGTTTACATGCTCACCTACGCTTCTCAAACGTCGACTTGGAATGCAAGCACACGACTATTCATGTTTTGCCTGTATCTATTCAATGCGTCTGCACGGCTGTTTTCTTGGTGTTGCTCCTCAGAGTGAGATCATGTTTAGCAACGTTCTTCAGTAGTATCAACCTGCCAGTCTTGCTTTGAGCTTCTCACTGTATATATCAAACGTATCGAACATCGGATCCGTGTTCATCAACCGCAAGATTACGTGTGCAAGAACTTCGGGAACACTCGTATCGAGTCTTGGATGCACTCGCGCAGGTTCCTTTGATATTCAGCAGCAACTCACGTCATGTTATCCCGTGGCTCATTCACTCGCATCGTTCTCCGTGAACGCCCTGAAGCAGACATCCTCCCCGACACCTTTGAATCCCGGACCATTCCAAATGATGTCCTGAAGGCGGGGGCGGGGGAGGTTGTTGTTCAAGTAACCTATGTCTCCCTCGACCCCGCTATGCGCGGGTGGCTGAAGGACGCACGTAGCTACATCCCACCAGTTCAGATCGGCGAGGTGATGCGCGCCATCGGGATGGGTATCGTCGTGGAGGCCGGGGAGGGAAGTGCGTTCACTCAAGGTGATGTGGTATCTGGCTTGCTGGGTACGCGTGCTGTCTGTCCCTTCTGTACCCAATTCCTGATCTAGGTGCGTTTACTATTCAGGCTGGACTGAATTTACTGTTATGAAGGATGCAGCACTCCGAAAAATAACGTGAATCCCGAGGACTCCCCCGTAAATCCTTGTGACTGACGTATTCAAGGCCCCCTCCAGGCACCACAACATTGGACTTTTTAAACACCCTCGGCCTCCCCGGTATGACCTATCGTTTATAACGTGTTTTATCTGACTTGATTGATCAATGTCAGGCATGACCGCCTACTTCGTGAGTGGTGTGGCGAGTATCGTTCATCTAGATAGTGATCCGCAGTGATTGCAACAGGGCCTGCATGACATCGGGGAGCTGAAAGCTGGAGAGACTCTCTTGGTTTCTGGTGCTGCAGGCGCAGTCGGATCCCTCGTTTGTCAACTCGGAAAACGTGCTGGAGCAAAAGTCGTGGCGCTTGCCGGGAGTGACGACAAATGTGCCTGGCTTGAGAACGAACTAGGCGTTGATGTGGCTTTGAATTATAAGCGTGGCACGTTCCAAGAGGACTTCAAGAACGCCGTCGGATATATCGACGTCTTCTTTGACAATGTTGGCGGAGAGATTTTGGATATGGCATTGAAGCGATTGAACAAGAACGCCAGGATAGCGTTGTGTGGTCGGTGCAGTTTCTATACGTAAAATTTGGGGTTGCTCACTATGTTAATTCAGGAGCCATCTCTGCCTACAGTACGTCGAAGATGTTAACCTCTCCCGGAAGGCGCACTCACTTATCATATAGATTCGCCAAAGCCTCGTGGCCTTGAAAACTATATGGATCTCATCTCACAGCGAGCCAAGATCCAAGGTTTTGTTGTGTACGTTCCTTCGTTGTCCACAGTTCGATCTGTGTGATTCACCCTGTATAGTTTAGACTATGCTTCGCAGTATCCCAAAGCAATCGCTGATCTAGCTGTCGGCCTCGTTGACGGCACGCTCAAACGAAAGTTCCATATTGTCGAGGGGCTGGAGAACGCACCAAACGCACTACTGATGCTGTTTTCCGGAGGTAACACTGGGAAGCTGTAAGCCCACCTTTTACATTCGACCTCCTCGGACCTATAATGCAGATGTAACAGAGTTGTCCAAGTCTCCGACAAACAATGCACAGAACTGCCAAAGTTGTAAGATTGTTCGGTCTTTGAACTTTCCTGCCTAGGGTACATGCACTGGAACAAGCAAGAAACGTACTGTAAATGTTATACAATGAAATCCATGCGGTCCGCGGTAATGTCGTTCGCATGTTATACCAGTTACCCTTTCCAACGAGAAGAAACCATTCCCTACGAGACATCAGATTTCCCTCCACTAGCCTCTTTTAAGCTGACGACTAAACGCTTCCATTTCGGGGGTTGACTTCCGCTTCCGCCACCGTATTGACGCTAGGTATCTCGTCGGACGATCGTTTGTGTGGTTGAAGCGCTGGGAGATGGTCTGGCGGGACAAGGCCGTTGTCTTCATGATACATTCTATGCGCATTGAGGAACGCGACGTGCTGTGGAGTTAGGACTATTGAACCGACGCGGATTCACTTCAGCTTCTTGCTTGCACCTCCAGACGAGAACTCGAAGTACGTACCTCGAGAGCAGGAGCTGAGGAAGGTATCATAAATGAAGAACGCAATGACCGTGGCTGGGATGTTCGTGAGCGCGGCTATCGCAGCGTATGGGCCACCCGCAGCTTGGCGACCCCAGATCGTCATTGCCATCATACGTCCGCCGACATCACGAGCTGTGTTTGCGGAAACTGAAAGTAATGGCGCCGTGATGATCAATATTATATGGGCGTTCAACCGTGGAGGAAGGCACATACTCGAAGTTGGAGCATATCCCCATATGGCGACGGCACTTGTAGTACGGGTCAGACGATCAGCTTGATAACCAGATTACAACAAGGTTAGAAAGGGTTCGCACTATGTGAATCCGATGACCCAAGGTGCTGCTGCAGGTGGAATCATGTGGTTGGTTGGATCAAGGCATGCGCTTATGGCAAGGCCAAGAACAAAATCCTTTGCATACTGTATCAAACTGCGCCCGGAAAAAGTGCATGGAACGCTCACGGTCATGAACTCGTTGAGGAGAACCCGGTTCAAGTTCGTCCCAGGCAATACATAGAGCGCAAATATGCCTCCCGGACCATCAGGACTGAACATCAATACATTGTAGGCGCGCTTTTCAATGAGCACGCCTTCCGCGGCCTTAAGAAAAAGGGTGAATCTTCTTCTCTCTGAAACCGATCGAGAAAGAACGTACCACGATCAGGTCCTTCCACTGTATATATACGACAAGGCATCCCAAATAAGCACCTAATACTTGTGCTAATATGAACCTACGTTCAATGTTGGCATTACCTGATGCACTGCGCCAAGCGCGGAAGGTCATGGGAGAAGAACGTACATGGGGGCTTTTCGCACAGGGAATCCTTTGAATATGACGGATGAAATGGTGACGCTAGGACTGAAGTGACCACCAGAAGTCGCTGAACAGATCGTGATCGCAAGCACGATTCCGATGGAATAAGCAACCCCCACGGTAAGCAGAGCTAGACGTCAAGGTCAGGACATAGCATCGTACACCTCGAGACGTAGACTGACAGCCGATCGGTTGAGATGTGAGATTGCCGACAACGAAAGCAGCTGTGGATCCGACACCTGTGGCATGACCAAATGTCAGTGACGACATGCTCCTCGGGACGAAAAAGCTCGGCCAACCCGCGTAAACGTATAAAAATACACCGAGCTGTACGCAGCGAAATCGTCAGTTGCATCTGAGAACATATTTGATAGGAATGTAATACCATCTCGGCAACCATTTGAGTAAACAAATGGATTTCGGTATGCTTGACCCTCTCCCAAGACATCATGTATTGTGATCGGGGAGTAATGTCGCGCAGGCGAACTGTTGGATAGGACATGGAAGTGGAAGTGGAGAGGATGAGGGAAGCATGACGACGTTCTACCAAACCTTTTAAAGTCTTCACTCGGTCATCGTACGTGATATGAAGTTGATCCTGGTTGCATATACCGACACGCGCTGCGAATCGCAATGCTTGCAACGTGTCAAATCGAAACCATGTTCTTGTTCCTGTTCTCTCCGTTCACCACAGGAATCCTATGAAGATCTGCCCGATTGAAGCATTCCGGGAGAGTTAGGATGAGAGTGCATTTCACCCTGTATAGCTCCTTTAAGACAAAACAGCGTGATGGATCCCCAAAGGTAGAATTAATTATTGATTATCGTCTGGCACATGTGTGCATTGAAGATGATTGACATGATATGATGCATGGAAGCATCGGGGTTTGTAGTCTGCAGTAACCTCATTGAGAACATTAGCTGTATAACGAGTCGGATATACGCAACGGAATCCACTGATGTCCTCTGGACGAAGATCTCGCAGCTCGCCACATACCGGTCCTGGCCGGGACCGTAAACTGCGAGGAAGCTTACTTAAATAAGTCACACACCGGTGTGGTACTCTCCAGAGTCCAGAACCCGCGGGATATGTTGTTGCCAAGCGATTTAGGCGCTCGTCGGGGGTATTTGATTACTTCAAACGTGGGGACCTGAAACATGTGTGAACCCGCGGCGGCTTGCGAAGCGGCCGCGTGCACCCAAACCCCTTACTACAACTATCACGGATATAAGGTTGTTATCTTGAGGGTAGGGCTCCGATGCGAGGACTCGGATAGCGTGTCGGCCGTGCTTTCGTCGCCGTCGGCCGATTACCCTGTTAAATGTTTCCAGCCGGACGCTGTTTTTAGCAACTAATACTGCTCTTTCTCGCGCTTGCGACAAACCCAGGAAAGCTCTCTATGCCAATGGGTGCGTAGGCATCGTAGGTGGAGTGAGTGATGAGTCACCAGAATAGCAACTTGCTGCGAGTTCCGAGTCCCGGGTCGAGTCGACATCCCATAGGTATTCTCGAGAAACACAGTTATGTTTGCCCAGGTTGGCAGGTCGGAGAGTGCAGTAATCCCGGAGTCGAGATCGGTATATAGTCAGCGATAGTAGAGTCGGGACTCGGTAGCACTTTAGTGATATGATCGGATTTTTTTGGGTACGGCAAACACCTAGAAGTATGGCGTTAAACACTATGAGGGAATTGAACAAAATTATTGACTTTGTTTTGCCAAGTTTTTGACTTATGTAGAATTACACTGATTTGGACTTGGGGTTGCACAATTCCTTGATTTTGATCGCTCGTCTGATAAGGCTCCACCTTCTTAAACAGGTTTCTGCGTACGTAATCGTCTCCCAGTTACCTCCATGAAGTTCGATCGCACGGTGGCTCGTAGGGAGGAGCGAGTGATGTACTACATGCTACATACTTAGTAGGCATGTAAGTGAATGGTAGGTGTGAGTATATGAGCGAAAGCCCTAGAGGGCTTTCCGGCCCGAAGCACTGTGAAGGCGAGCGAGCTGCGTTCCCAGAAAGGAGCCTGTGACACATGCAGCGAAGCTCAGCCCCCACAGAAGAAGGCTCCAAAGGTGTTATGATAGAGTCAGTGATCAAGGGAGCATATTGTGTATGGTTATATACCAGTGGACACATGTCATAGCGCGCCGAACGTGCCATGCAAAAGCGATCGACATTGACGCGTGAGAAAGCCAGTGAGCTGGCATACTGGCGAGCAGTGGTGTCTGTCTAGTCGAAGACTGGGAAACACAGAAACGAGTGCTGATGCGACCTTGTCAGCACAAGAGAGTTCGCCATCGAGAATTGGCGTCCGAGAGGTTGGAGTCGGACGCAAGGTGAGACGTGCCGACATGATATGTGTCGACACGAGAGAGCGCACCAGAAAACTGGTGAGCTAGCAAGAAATGTCGTCCGGTTGGTTGAAGATCAGAGGACGCGAGGTAATGAGTGGTGATGCAGCGCGCATGGTGCGTCGACACGAGAGGGCCAGCGAGTTGGTGAACTGGTGTGGAGTGGCGTCCGTGAGACCAGAGATTGCGCCGTATCGAGCGCCGAGTGCGACCTGCGAAAACGAGGAGCAGGCGAGGCGCTCGATGCGAGAAAGCCAATGCTGGCCAAGACGCGATGGCGGACAAGAAGACGTGGCGCTGGCACCGCCACCTGACTCATCTGGGAAGTCACGTGCCACGACTGCTCAGACACATGATACCGGTAGTCCTCACCGTTCTAGGAGACATACGCGCCCGTGGCAATGGAGAACAGACTAGAAGACTACCAGCAGCATATCCATATGCAGCCGTACCCGGACGACTCGACGTATGTCTTCATCCCAATCAATACATCATATACCGAGCTTGGGTAACTACAAGCGCAGGTAGCCCTCCCCTTACTAATAGTCCCCCCAAATCTGACCTAAAATTTATCAGAAGACACGCCGTGATCACCATCACCATCGCTGTCGCCGTTTAGTTGACGCTGACAGTGTCATTGTCACATGGTGCGATCAATTTTCACTAAGTCACCCTCACATCCTCACCCCGAGTCGTTCTCATCTCGCCGTCGCCGTCGTCCCTGCCCATCGTCTCGTCTCGTCTCGTCTCGTCTCGCCCTCGCTCTCGCTCCTCCCCGCTCAGACTTAGTGACGGTACGACGCACACGTGACTGGGTGGGTCGTGCTGTCGCTGAGCCTGAGCCTGAGCCTGGCCCTCGTCCTCGTCCTCCTGCACACCCTCTCGCCTGAACCTTTCCTCCTGCAGGAGCAACGACACCTTGCCATCTCGTCGTCCTCACCCGGGCTCTCACCCTTGCCTTTGGCATCCAGAAGCGACGGCACAACATGCACAATTACCGTGCACGTTGTGCCGTCGCTCCTGCATTTTCCTCACCCTCGCACTTATCTCATCCTCGCACTCATCCCAATGCCCGTCCTTGTCTCACCATCGCCGTCTTCACCCTCATCCCATCCCCAGCCTCGCCCTCGCTCTCACCCACCCTACTCGAACATGCAGGACCCGCGGATACACAACCCCCCTAACGCGCAGCCAGACCGTACCCGTGGCCAGGGGTATGTACCTACCAGGGTAATACCCTTAGATATATTCATAGCAGATATGTTGTAGATGTGACTTAAAGATTAGTAGTGACTAGCTCATGTAGAGATTCTACTAATCAATCAACCCGAGGCAGCCAAAAAAAGTTGGTCAGTGAGACAAATTTGAAAAGTGAAGCGAGGACCACATAAACCACGGTGGGAATAAATGTGCAGATCTGTTAAACGCCATAGTAGAAGCACTTGATGACTGGTAATTACACCTACACTACCTTACTTATTTTTAAAATTTTATTGGATTGTTATTATTAACATTCCTAAATCTCAAATGTTTGTCTTCTATCCGTTTTGTTCGTCTCGCACTTGCTCACCACCGATTAGACGCACACAAAAAAGGGACATCGTTCCCACGCGGTTATTATGGGACCCCAGAAACCTTGTCAAGGAATGCACCTGGCCACTTTCGCGAGTTCGTCATTTGTTTCCATGCAGGTTCCAATTTGAAACCGGGCTATTCCACTCAACAGGCACTAGGCTAGGCTGCTCAGCAACTTATTCCGATGAAAACGTCCTCTGGAGAATATGAAACCGCTGTATTGGCCGGGTGGTCTAGTATCCGTGGAAGCTTCCTCGCAGGTTACTGGACGGCGACGGGTTTGTAGGGAGTATCGATGGATTCCGTTGCGTATATCCGACTTGTTGTATTCCTTCAAATTTTCTCAATGCGGTACTACTGACCGGGTGGCTTGGTTTGACCAGCTGGTGTTGGTCACTAGATTAGACCACGGGGTCCAGTGCTTCTCAGGCCATTCTGCGCCAATCTCACACATTGTCCCTCATGGTATCCCTCGGAGGTAGATGTGCATCAGGTGACTATTAACGGTGTGGCGGCCGTGTGACCTGGGAGAACAGGGATAGGAACAGGTTTTTGATTTGCCACATTACAAGCAATATGATTCGGTAGTTGCGACCGGATTCAAGTTCATGTCACGTACGATGACATTCTCTACCGAGCTAACTTTAAAAGGTTTGATAGAACATCGCCATTCTTCCCTCAGAGGCCTCTCCACCGCCATGTCCTATCCAACGGTTCGCTTGCGGGATGTTACCCCCCGACCACAATACATGATGTCTTGGGAGAGGGTCAAGCACACCAAAATCCATTTGTTTACTGAAATGGTTGCCGAGATGGTATTACATTTCTATCACATGCGCTCCCAGATGCAACTGACGACTTCGTTGCCTACAGCTTGGTGTATTTTTATACGTTTACGCGGGTTGGCCGAGCTTCTTCGTCCCGAGGAGCATGTCGTCCCTTACAATTCGTTATGCCATAGGTGTCGGATCCACAGCTGCTTTCGTTGTCGGAAATCTTACATCTCAACCGATCGGCTGTCAGTCTACGTCTCGAGGTGTACGATGCTATGTCCTGACCTTGACGTCTAGCTCTGTTTACCGTGGGGGTTGCTTATTCCATCGGAATCGTGCTTGCGATCACGATCTGTTCAGCAACGTCTGGTGGTCACTTCAATCCTGGTGTCACCATTTCATTCGTAATGTTCAGGGGATTCCCTGTGCGAAAAGCTGCCATGTACGTTCTTCTCATATAATCTTCTGCACTTAACCCAGCGCTTCAGGTAATGCTAAAATCGAATGTAGGTACATATTAGCACAGACATTTGGTGCTTATGTGGCGTGCCTTATCGTATATGTGCAGTGGAAGGACCTGATCGTGGTATGTTCTTTCTCGATGGGCTTCAGAGAGAAGAAGATTCACCCTTCTTCTTAAGGCCGCGGAAGGTGTTCTCGTTGAAAAGGGCCTCTATAACACCTTGATGTTCACTCCTGATGGTCCGGGAGGCATATTTGCACTCTATGTGTTGCCTGGGACGAACTTAAACCGGGCTCTCCTCAATGAGTTTATGAATGTGAGCATTTCATACTCTTTCCCCAGGAGTCAGTTTGACACTGCGTGCAAAGGACCTTATTCTTGGCATTACCATAAGCGCATGCCTTGATCCAACCAACCACATGATTCCACCAGCAGCAGCACCTTGGATCATTGGATTCACATAGTGCGAACCCTTTGTAATCTGTTAATTTGGTTTGCAGCTGATTGTCTGACCCATGCCACAAGTGGTATCGCCATTTGGGGATTTTCCCCAACTGCATGTACGTGCCTTCTCCACGATTGAATCCCACTTATTGATCATCGCCGACCATTGCTTCCAGTTGCCGCAAATACGGCTCGTGACGTCGGCGCGCGTATGATGGCAATGTCAATATGGGGGCGCCAAGCTGCAGGTGGCCCATACGCTGCGATAGCCGCACTCACAAACATCCCAGCCACGATCATCGCGTTCTTCTTTTATGATACTTTCCTCGGCTCTTCCTCACGTAGTACGTACTTCTGTTTATCACCTACAGGCGCAAGCAAGAACTTGAAGCTGACGCGAATCCGCGTCGGTTCGATAGTTGTAACCCCACAGCACGTTGCGTTCCTCGATGCACATAGGATGTACCACGAAGACAACGGTCTTGTCCCGCCAGGCTATCTCTCAGCGCTTCAACCACACAAAGATGGAACTTCTTCGAGATCATTCGACGAGAAGCCCGTTGACAATACGTTGGAAGTCGCTTCCAGAAACGTCTAGTCGTAGCTTCAAAGATGGTAATGGATGTAAATCTGATAACCCACTTAGGGAAATGTCGCTCTTATCAGAAAGGGTAACTAGTATAACATACGAACGACCTCGCGTACACCACATGGGTTTCATGGTCTATTATGAACAATACATTTCTTTCCCGTTCTAGGGCGTGTAACGAAACCAGGTCGTCGAAATTCTGTTGTGCTATCGGTTCGAAGCACCCTAGACAGGAAAGCTCAAAGACCAAACAGCTTTACAACTTTGGCACTTCAGTGTGTTGTTCATGAAAGGATTGGACAGCTCTGTTCGATCTACATTGTGAAATCCAGGAACTCGAGGTTAGAAGGTGGACTTACATTTTCCTAATCTTCTTTCCGGAAAACAGCATTGGTGATGCCTTTGATGTGCTCTCCAGCCCCTCGACAATATCCAGCCAAATTGATAGTGAGTGGTTATAGAGGTCCAAGATAGTGATAAAAAAGGACTACCATTTCCATCCGGAGATTCAATGATTCATGTTGGGACAGTGCTGTTTGCAGCCAACACCAGCCAAAATCAGTCAAGACGTTGGAGAAGCCCGAGTGAGAGACCTGGCCCACCTGATGGTTCCCGTGATCATACGATATTATGTAAGCCGGCAAGTCGCAGATTATTATAGACATTTCCTTCCAACCTCAGTTGCGCCGTGGATTTTTGCTTCAATTCAGTTTTGTCTTTCCTCGGAAACAACGCACTTTCGTTGTCCTGCTCCACCCGTATCGAGGGTTTATGAGGGCCGCCCTATAGCACTCATCATACCAGTGGGTCTTGGTTCGATTGATTTCATGCCGTCGTGATAATAACAACTCTGAATTTCTTACGCTGCGAACGTGCTCATGGCAAGCCCACAGATTATGACCAAGAAAGATAAGGATATGAATCATTACACAACGTATATGGATGGCGTCGCTGACAGTCTCAGTCTTCGTGCCTGAGGGAATGAAGAGGTTGAACAAGCCAGATCAAATTGCGTCAATGTGGCCAGAGTATCGAAATAACAGATGCGTCCCACACAACGGCGAGACCCCGAGTCGGCATATGTGGGGTAGGATTGTTTTTGCAAAGGAGGTATAGTGCATCATATCTTTCGGAACAGATCCGCCACTGAAATGCAACTTTCCAGCAGGTCCAAAGTATCGGCGTCTAAGAATATCGTACTATGCTCCTGGCAGTCCTCTCATGTCTCACGATACTGGCGAGTGGCATCAAAAGTTGTTTAGGCAGAAGTATTGTCCATCTCGAAAATGGTCACGACCTCGGGGAGCTATTATACAAGGATGGGTATTACACCCAGAATTTCTGGTGACTTGAGGGCTATGTCACGCGGCATTTATCAAAAGAAGGGGCAAACGAACACACACCACCGGGTGTCAAATCTTCAGATGTGATGCGACGGCATCAACCTCCGAACCGGACAATTCGTGCTGAATCATGACAAAGACAACAATGAAACTGGGAGTGTTGACAAATCTGCACACAACCAAACCAAGATATGGAGCAACGGTCAGTGCGGCGAGCCTTGATATCATCACGTATTTGCGAGCACCTCCATTGATAACTGCTGCCACTGGCCCGTCACCGCGCGTGTACAGGTTTCTGTACCTCAACTTACTATATAGGTAAGGCACGACTCACATATGACATTGCTCAATTCATTGCGGTATTCACAGGCTCGGTTTGACTTAACCTTAATAGTCGTCAGACACAGACGCTGTCCTCCAACCTTGGGCAAAGTGTGCTGTCAACTTTGATCTGAACAAAACTGCGGGTCGAGTTCGACATACCAGGCAAGCTACCCCAGCGGTGACCGCCGAGATCATGTGGAACAGACTCCTCTCAGGCTCGGAGCTTGCCTCGCGTTCATTGTTCCCCTGTATATCACTCAGGACAGGTACAACATTGCATTCCCTGGCTTTTCCAACGTGACTGCCTCAGGAGTTGCTCGTGGATGTAGTATATCCGCATGTGGTGATACGGTATATTATACGGTCTCCCGAAATACTGACTTGCCGTCGCCTGATTCAATGCAAACACCAAGCTACCGGTGACCATGCGGCGGGGTTCTTGAAGGCTTGAGCTTGGACTCCAAACTGGTCAATCAAATGGTAGTGATTGAAATCCCAATCCCTTCCAGGGCCTCCTCCCCCGCCGAGAACGAAGACTTATTTGTTTGTGCCCTCGGCTTGCGAGCGAGAAACTAAGGTGCGACGATACAATTGGTCGGAACGGTCGCATTGCACCGATCCCACAGAGGAGCTGATTAATAGTAGCATCCATTCGAGGGTGCGTTCCAGCTCCCCACCCAGATCTACTGCTCTCGTTTGCTCAGAGGTGGTAAACACTCGTGTTGTTGGTGGGGCCATGACCGCTGCCACCATGGCTATGACTGGATTTGGGTCTGTATACTCTGTTGGTTTCATTCTCTGCGTTGCATTCGTCCTCCACACATGGCGGCGACATCGATCCAGAGATGGACTTCCTTTGCCGATTGGCCTTCCCTTGGTCGGTAATATCTTCGATCTCAACCTTGTTCACCCTTGGTTATCGTATGAATAACGGGGAAAGCAATATGGTACGTCCGAGTCCTGATCCTTGCAAAATGTTATGTTATCCTTGGGGCTGTTTCTTTCAGGCGCCGTAGTATATGTCAACTTGCTTGGAAAGGATTTTATCATCCTCAATAACGCGAAAGCGGCGCACGACTTGTTGGACCGACGGTCAGCTATTTATTCTGAGAGACCTTACATACCGGCAAACGAATTGTGTGGCACTTTACTTTTGGTTGTTGCACGCCCACTCTCAACAGGCAAAAGGCAACTCAATACAACCTATTCGTGACAAAGATCGAGCATCTTCTTGGTTGTTCCTGACCGTGGTGACTCCTGAGCGAGCCCCTTTGTTATTCGCCTTTCCTTTCTGTATGTCCAGTTTGTTGCGGTGTCGTGTTGGTGCTTTAATTGTCGACGGGATCAGTGGTGCATATTCTATCTTGGCTACCAGGAGGTGAATACAAGCAACGGGCTGCGGAATGTCGTGCGTTCGCAGAGGAAGTGTTAACCATCCCCATTGAATACATCATGGAAAACATGGTAATCATTATCTCCTTCCAGTTTGGCATTTGATAAAGGTCACTTTACTAGGCTGCCGGAACAACAAGAGAATCGCTCGTTCGCGACTTGCTTGAGCAGCAAAACGGTAAAGTGGACGAAGACACCATCAGAGCTGTGGCAGCATCTGCTTTCCTAGGTATGTGGACGCACACTCCCCTTGGTTTAACAAGCATTCATGACAATCTTGTATGCGGCGGTGCTGAAACTGTGCGTGGCCAAACTATTTACATTTTTTGACTTGACCATATTTTAGAGCGATTCAACGCTGCGATATTTCTCCTCGCCATGGTGCTCTATCCCGAGGTCCAGGCCAAAGTTCGGGCAGAGATTGACCGGGTCGTAGGTAGTGGGCGCCTCCCAGATTTTGACGACAGACCGAATCTGCCATATATAGAGGCAGTATATCTTGACACGCTCCGTTGGCGACCCGTGGTACCTAGTGGTGAGTGAGTTGGTCCAGGGACACTAGTTGGGCTCAAACTGCCTTTGCAGCACTTCCACACGTGACCATGACGAGTGATGCATGTACATCCCCGAAGGTGAGCTGGATGAAATCGTCAATGCCACGACATGTCATAAGTAACGCTATCACACTGGCAGGCGCCATGGTACTCCCCAACATTTGGTATGTATCTCGTCTGTCGATCGACATATTTCAGGTTGAGGTAGCACAGGACGATAGGACACGACGAGACGCGGTTCGATGATTCGATGGCCTTCATTCCAGAACGACATCTCACATCCACTGGAACGCTCGCAGAAGGCGCGGCCCATTACTCTTTCGGTTTTGGCCGGTGAGACGCATGGTTGTTTTCGCTCAAGGAGTGTATACTAAAGGATTTCATAGCCGCGTCTGCCAGTGTCCTGGAAGGCATATAGCAGACCAGAACGTCTGGGCTGCCATCGTGACTATACTGCCAACCATGCACCTTGCGAAAGCCCGTGATGAGTTGGGGAAAAGAAATCGATGTCAAGGCGGAATTTACGAGCGGAACTCACGAGGTGAGGTTTATCGTCGAGCTCTTGTTTGGTCGTTGCCAATTGCTTGTCATGACGACAGCGCTCCGAAACCGTTTGTGTGTTCTATTACCCCACGCTCTTCATGTGTTGAGAATCTCATTCGAACGAGAAATGACGACGGACGCTAGTTATTATGATGTACTTCCCAATGGACAATCAACATCGGCATGCCCAAATGCATCCTCAGCTTGCAAATCTAAACGTCTTGATGGTAGGCCACAGTGTGCGTACTTGTACAACGCAGAGAACTTTGTGTGAGTTATAATGGGCAGAAAGGTGGGCTCTACTTTGGCTGTGCAGATCCGAAGAAAATAAATTGAGCAGTCGTGTAGCTGTTCAAGAAATGGTCAAAATTGTACCTTGCCCAGTTTCTAGCCTGACTAGGAGATCTGAATTACAATCTATGGAAGCATTTAATATAGTACACAAAGATCTGCGGTATTGGATGCAATTACAGCTATATAATGAAGAGAGATGGGATATATCTGGCTTTGGAAATCAATAAATTAGGGTGGCGATGTTGAATGATCAATGAGATCTGGCGGCATTGGGTTCCTTCTCTTTCGGTAAACCGAAGACCATCCGGTAAAGCTCGGGTCCTTCTCGTATCAGGGCCTAAATCCAATTACGGTTCAAGCTATAAAAGAAGAGCATGGCAAGACTCACGATGATGACCTCGACGGCAATGAGGGCAATAATTACTAGTTCCATGCGATGCGCGGAGGACTAGGATACATTGAGCACTTTGGACATGGCACAATCATGCTGATGCATACCTCCGTAAGTAGCTGTCTGAGGGTCGATTGAACCTGAATTCAGGCTGAGACGAGGGTTAATGCACCGATGGTGAGCCGAACTTACCTCGGTCGCATAAGTAATCTTCTCGTTGACGGCATGCGTCCGCGCCTTGACCTCCAGTGCGACCGTCATGGATTTAAAAAAGCTCTCGAGCTCTGGCTCGGTCCAGTATAAATCAGGGGTATCAGAGAAATTCTCGCGGTTGAGATTTAGACCTTGACGGAACTTCATCAAGACGCCCAGCTTCTTGATGAGTGCCTGGCGGCCAAGTTCGGGTTTTCCGGTCTTCTCGAGGGAGTGGGGTAGCTCAGCGACGGAGAGGAGGTATGCCTCGAGGGATTCTTCGAGCACCGAGAGCGCGGTGGACCGGGAGAGCGCCTGAGAGTAAGCATACCGAGCGAGGAGCGTCGTCGTGTCGAGAGATGGATTCGATGGAGGAAAGGAAGGGGCATTCAAAGGATCTTGGAGTTGTGCAGCGCGTCCGAGGATGATCAAATCACCCTGTATTCGGGTCTTCCTGAAAGGAGAGGGACGATCAGCTGTCCTGCAGAACCTTGAACGCAAGGGTGACCCTACTCGTTTGGATCTGTCACGAATTCGAGTTCCTCTGTCTCGGGATCTTGGAGCGAGCCGACCTCGCAAGGAGCCAGGATGTCTTTTGCAAACTGGCGAGCTTCATCTTCGCTCAAGCCCCAGCATACAAAGCTACCGTTTCCAAAGACGAAAATTTCGCCATCCTGACCCCAACGCGGAATCCACCATGCGTCGTGTAGTTTCTGGGAATCCGGCGTGAGGCGAGAACGTAGACGAGTAGGGAGGTAGCGGTCTGCTGTTGCGAATGTCAGCACGGGTCGAATTGGGCTGCGAGTTGGGGTCGGATTTGAACGAATGGGAAGTGAAGCAGAGGCAGTACGTCGGAGCGGCGTGCTGGCTTTTGGCTTTTGCTTGAGTGTGTCAGACTCGGTAGAGAAGGCGCGTGAACACGACGTGATGGCGGGCCGTCGCAGCACCAAAGAAAGTGTCACTGGCGAACGTGCGGACCCGCGCAAGAGACGACAGAGTGCACTCATCAGGAATCACAGCGAGGGCAATTCCCTCCAGGAGGCTTATAAGACGGCTTCAGCGTTGCGTTATTCCTCGGCAGCAAGTCACGTGCTTGACTCCACTATTAATATGCGAACTTGCAGCTTTCGGAGTAAGTACTGGCTATTCTCCAAGGAGCACGCAAAAACCCTTGTTCCGAGCTCATCACTCAATCATATCATTCTTCGTACCAAGAAAGTGCGTTAGAAATATCTGGGAGGGCGCTCTTCCACCGAACTGGGTCTCAAACCTTGGACGGCTCTCCACGCCAGGTTCGCAAAGCCCCACGGCCCCCTAATACAATCGTTGTATTGCGCGGGCTCCCGTTATTCACTATCAAAATCGCGATCGCAACGATGAGCAGATGAATGGATCGAGCAGATATGCATGGCAAGCCAGGCAAGCGAGCCTCTGGGCGCAGAGGTGGAACGGCAGGTTGCGTGATATAATAGATATATATACAGCTTGAAATCCGTTCTCGCCATTCTATGTAGTTGTGCCTACGGGAGCTCAAGGGTCAGTATACGGTTGACCAGGCTGCCGCGTAGAGCGTACCTCTACTTACGGGTTCCATGGCAATGGAAACAAGCGACGTTTTATCATGAAACCCTCTATTCATCCTCGTATCCCTGAACAGGTCTCCGTGGTCGTTTTGGAACTTACAGGCAGCGAAGGTCAGTAAGCCATGCATTGCGCGCTAAGCAGACACACAAGCTCACGAGGGTATGTAGTTGGTACGCGCTCAGCGGGGACGTAACCAAAGTATTTCTGCCTGATCGATGGGACTGTCAAAGCAAAAACAGGTCCCGCAGTTCCCATGACACAAGACCAGAAGATGACCGGCTGTTCATGTGCAAGGTATTGCTAGGTGGTTGTTCATCCTCGAGGGTAAGCGTTGGAAAGTCAGAGAGAAAAATAAATACTGACAAGGTATCTGTAGGTCCTACTGAACGGTGAGACGAGGGACGCCATGGCAGTGCTGGATTCAGTTCTTACAGTTTAGTGCACAAGGACGAAGACGGAGAGGATGTTTGGCTCTGTATACATATCTTTGGCAAAGGCTTTAGAAATAAACAATGCGCCTTTTTTTGGTCTCCCAATCCTGCCATTAGGCGTTTGGCCACCACGAGAATATCGTCTTAGCCCTGCGCGATAGCTAGTACTAGCCAGTACATGTATAAGATTGGTGTATATAACATCGACTTTTTTGTGCGAATTATAACCTTACCACCGACCACTGCATCCGTTCATATGCCAATCCTGCTGCTCTTTCCACCCATTCCATTTTCGCGTCTACCCTCACCTTTCCCTTTGCGAAGATTTCGCCATCCCAAACAGCACTCCAAGATTCGGGGCAGTGTTCAAACATGTCATATTCCCTGCCTACATATTCTGCACGGAAGACTCCCTTTTGCCAGTTGCCAGGGTGTTCACCACATATCATGGAGCCAGGCCGGGGAGACAATAGGCCTGCTAGCGCCTTGGCCAAGTGGAGTTGATTTTCCTCTGAAAACAGGTGGAAGATGTTAGATGCGTAGATCACCGTACAACAGCCAGCGAGTGGATTCAGCGAAGTCAACGTGGACAAGTTTGGTCTCTCTGTAGAAGGAGGCTCGTTGAAAGGAGGGACAATCCGCAACATATTTGGGTCAAAAGCATCTCCAGGGACAAAGCTGAGCGGATGGGTTACTGGGGTCGTGTTGAAGAGGGCGTGACCCATGTCAAAGAACTCTTGAAAGATTTAATGTTGGTTTATATCACCACGAAATCAAGATGTTATTTACCTTCCATTAAATCAGCGGTCACAATGTTCTTAAGTGGGAAACCGTCTGCCACGGCTTTCCTCGCATCCACTCCAACTAGTGCATACGATCTTGTCAACGTTTTGGGTATTCCAGAAAAGGTCGTGGTGTGTGAATCACTCACAGCAGCAACCAATATCCAGCAGGATCCCATCCGGGCGCTCTCGGCCAAGCTTAATAATACTTTCGTACTTCGGATGTGTTGCGATCCCTAGCCTGGATGAAAAATCAATATTTTGAATGTGCCAGTGTAGAAGAGGAAACGTACTGGAGGAACATGAACGTCTTAATACATGGGTAGGGGAATATCTACGTCGAAGTTGTGTTCAATTTCCTGGGTGCACTCAAAACGACATCACTTGGCTGACCTTATATGCCCTCTCTTGTACTTCTAGAATGTGAGTCCTGAGGTCGTCATCGTCGTCAATTCCAGTTTCCGCCTTGAAGAAAGTCGCATGCTGGTCAGAGAGCCCATACGCTGCGGCGAGTGGTTCTGTGTCAGCCTTTAACACCGCTGTGATATGTAGATCCCCAGCTCCAGCATGTCCTGTGAGGGTTAGGGTGTCCATTGCTAAGCGTACAGCGGGTTCAAGAGCAGTCAGCTTTATACCTTCAGCGAACCAATTCGCTTAAGTCGCCAACAATTAGTCTTTGCATCATAAGGACATGACATAACGTTTCTCTTTGCCGCCAGACGGCCGCCGGTGCACAGCGGCAATGGTGTGTTTTCCGAACTGACAGTAACCCTGACGCGGCGTGGATCGATGGCATTGCAGTTGGCGAGATAACCTTTGCTATAGCTATAGTCTGATCAACAACGACCGGCTCCCACAGAACTATTGGAGAAACAAAAATAGACATACCATATTTCAGTATGACGATCTACAACAAGGATTAATACTCGGGGGAGGCAGTTGGCTCACTCACTAAGGATCTGGGCGAAACGGCCCGCGGATGCAGGGAAAACCAGCACAAAATAAGAAGTTGTGACCTTGGTCTGAGGTTAGGATTCCGTGACCCAAGTTCCCACAAGTCAAACACCATCAGCCAATTTTGAAAGTTCGGTGACTCTGTATTACACCAATGCTGTAAGTTGATACTAATGGTACACATGCGAAGGCTTCGAAATTTAAGGTAACTGAGATCTAAAACAGTCCAGACTGCGTCCTCTCTGCGGGTGGTATACATTGCTAGATGGGAATCGCGATACAAGGTAGATATCGATATCATCAATAGGGCCACGATAAAAATGCGAAGGTGATTTTCTATTTTGGCCGCGGTAAGGTCCTGCGTAGGGAGTCGACTGTCTACGCATGGCTTGATGGCGCCGTACCTTGACTATCTGGGCGTCGACGCACAGAAGCTGAGGCAGCGAGTCTTTCAACGTCTTCCACGCTGACTTTGGGTTGCTTGGTATCGAACAAATTGACGGTTGCCACACATTGCATGGTCGGTTTCTGCTGCATTTTTGGTGAACGAGCCCCAATTGTGGCGGAAGCAATGTCGGGCCCTTTAATCACCGAAGTTTCTTTCTCAGACCGTGACGACAGTCCGAATGTCGCCTGACATTGTCGTTAGCATTGTCCAACTAACCCTCGGAAAATCGAAAGTACAACTTGCCTGTGGTATGGAAGTTGCCGTTGCAGTCTTTTTCTGTTTCCTCCTTTTGTATTCACTGAGAGGGGCTCGTCCCTCAGCAGCAGCAGCTCTCATCTCTGCTTCTTTCCTCCTTAGCCTTCGAACCGTGCTCTCAGATAATGTCTCGCCCTCATTCAAGCTTAGCAGTACCGTTTCGAGAAGACCTACGGGAGGAAGAGGAGTAACCATGGCGAGTCTAAAAACGTCTTTACAATCGATAGCTGGAATGTGGTCACCACGACATATTGGAGGGATCTGCGGGAACTCAGGGGTGTCATCCAAGCTATTGGGTGGAAAGAAGGGATACGCCAGTCCGAGAAAACCGGTGCCCACGCAGGGTGTCTTGACACTCGCAAGACTGAACGTGGTCAGGTCCCACAAGAGGTGCTCTGTAGGCGGCTTGTAACGAATACACATAGCCACCATCCTCCAGAATGTGCGAGCGGCCGAGGATTTTGGACCTAGGTCGCGCAGCTTTGTTGAGACGAAGATCTTGGCCACCGTGTGGTGAACCATTCCGTTCGCGGGTGAGCAAGTGGTGAGGAGGATAGACGTACTAAGACCTGCGTTACTCCACATGGTGTGTTGTTGGGGAGCAGCCTAAAGTGTCCTAAGAGGTTCGAAGACGCGTTGCGATCACGTGGAGACAAAGTCAACGTCACGTGCATACTGAGATGCTCTCCCCAAAATGGAAAGTAAAGATAGAACGGCCATTAAAGTTCACCCCATTGCGAGCGTGATGTCTGCGGTACCATCTACACCAAGGGCCAACCCGAGCTCGACGAACCCCCTAGCGACACCAACAACGACCCGTGTTGCGGGCACACATGCCCTGCAATCGTCACCGCACTACACGACCGCTCGGAGGCACTCCCTATATGGCACCGAGGATCGTGTCGTGATCGACCCGGGGTCGCGCATCTGGAAGGTTGGTTTCAGTGGAGAAGGAAAGCCAAGAGACGTCTTTTACGCTGATACAGTCAACTCTGAATCTCTGTGGAACCTGAGTCGTGCAACCGATCCGTTAGCAAGGGCCGAGGAAGACAGGATGCTCGAAATTAACGTCGAAAGGTGCATGCGTTCCGTATTCCACGAGTGAGCGTCACTACCCTCTCAGTCCTGCCCAATTTGATCAAGCCTATCTAGGTCACTGCTTACAGACCCCAAGTCGCGCAAGGTCATCCTCGTCGAGCATCCGTTGCTTCCGCTATATATCAAAGACATATTCGCCAAGGTTTTGTTCGGAAACCTGCAGGTATGTTCAGTTGTCCCATATCATGGTAGCTTATTCGAAAACCCGCAAGGTTCCCTCGGTATCGTTTGCCTCGAGCCATTTACTCTCCCTCCTTTCCGTCGGTCGCATCACGGGTCTTGTTATCGATTGTGGTCACCTCGAATCTACGGCACTCCCCGTTTGTTCTATCTTTTTGACACTATTCAGACTAACAACACGTATTACAGATATTCGCTGCTCGACCATTGTTTCCCCACCTTCGAACAACACCGTTAGCCGGTTCACGGTTCACGTCCCACCTCAGTGCACTTCTTCTCCTCTTCGGAACATACATACCCCCTCCATTAAATCTTAGCAGCGTGAACCCCCCTTTATCAAGTAGGACTAGCCGCGTACAACCAGAGATCTTGACGGATGCACTCGTCGAGGACATCAAAACCCGCTGTTGCTTCGTAAGTACTGCACTCGAAATAAACCATGACTCGATGCGTCCCTCCTCTCCTGCACCTGCCTCAGAATCAGATCTCCCTCCCTCCAGCGACGCCGCCATGTCGGAATCAGAATTTTCACATGCATCAGAGGGGGTGGAGAGTGTCAGCTCTTCGCAGCACGCTTCGTCCGAGTTTGAAGTGGTCTCACTTCCTCAACAATCCGAATCAGGTGGCAGAGAGGGCCATCTTCAGATGCTCGCCGACATATACACGAGGCACTCGACCGCGGCAGATATCCAACTCCGCGTCGTACCACCCGCGTCACAACAGTTGGGCACCGGAAGAGGTACTCTGATCATCCCAGGTTGGATCCGCGAGCGTGCAGCCGAAGTCTTGTTCGAAGGTGGCGACATCGACGAAAACAGCGTCGCAGAAGTCCTGCTCGAAGCGCTTCTCAAGGTCATTTCCCCCCCTCCCCTGCCTACCTCGTCCCACATTGCGCCGTTCTTAAACGTCGAGTCTCACAGGTACCGGTCGACCTTCGGAAGACGCTCGTGTCCTCCATTCTCATCACGGGTGGAACAGCGATGCTACCGGGCTTTATCCCCCGGCTTCACGCTGAACTGGTACGTGCCATCGGATCGACGCCGCCACGGCCACGCCAGGGACCGACGCGATCTGGAAGACCGCTTCCACCTGCGTACGATCGCTACGCTGCCCTTCGCCCGCTCGTACCCCACATCGCGATTCTCAACAACCCTACACCACACCCGTCCTCATCCTCATCCTCTCCCTCGTCACCGCGCGCGACTGCAAACGCGGGCAAGGCACCCGCATTTGCGCCTGCGTCCAAGGCATGGGTGGGAGGGTCGCTGGCCGGGTAAGTCATCGCGACCTCGTTGGGGTGTGTCTACGCGTCGTACTCACCTGGATTCCCTCTTGTCGTACCTGCAGTGCGCTCAAAACAGGTGGCGTAGAGGTCACGAGAGAAAAATGGGACGAAACGTTCTCGTCTCCAAACGACGACGACGACGACGACGCGATGGAATCTGCAGCGCCCGTTTCGCCAGAACAGAGGCCGAGAGGTATGCTGTTGCCTGATTGGACGCGAACGCCGTTATCGGTGGGTGCGCCGTCTGCTGTGGCGCCCAAACCTGTAGTGGCACCACCGTCACCTCAGACAGCTGTGGGCGCATGAGGGGATGCAACATATTGCATTCTTGTGATGAACACCTATCGTACTGATTCCATATCGACACGAAACGTAGAACTAGCCTAACGCCTTAAATCCTACATTATTATGTCAAGACCGAAAGAAAGAAAGAAAAAGAGCGGGAAGTACTCGCGAAATTAAAGACACGAAAAAAAAGAATGAGAGTGGCGCCCAACGTATGCGCAAAATTAAGGTCAAGAAAAAAAACAGAAGTATCGCAGTGGCGATCGAAGATCGCGACACCACTAACGTTTTATCTACAAACGAACAAAACGTGAAACCGTAGTGTGCCACGAGCACGAACGAATGGGAAAAAGTCGGACAGAACAAAGCGAATTAGAAAAAGGGTATGACATGATCACTTCATTCTCGGCTCCCGATGATCCGGAAAAGAAGTTTGCCACCGTGGGTTGCAACGACGTCCTCCCACTCATCCTGCGATGATATGAAATGAAGAGCACCTCCGGCTTTGGCCTGTGCAGATCCGAGGGACGACAAAGAGCCTGCGCGAGATCGCTCACTCCTCGCCTTTTCGGCGGGAAGCTGCTCCACGACGGCTACGGCGAACGATTTACAGATGGTCGAGTTGTCGGCCTGTATGAATTTATCGTAAATTTTTCGACGCAGTTCGTCGAACGCGATGTAGCGAGGCAGGCGGAGCACGACGATATTGTCCTCGTGCACCGCTTTGATATCGAGCGTCATGGGGTTGCTGGTGGATGACGTCGATCCGCTTGATATCGAAGTCGTCAAGGAGGACCGACGGTCTGAGTACAGAGAATACGAGCTGACGGTCGTGTTCGATTGCTGTTGTGAGAAATTATACATCGTCTCATCCACAGTCGGCGTCTCCGGATAGCCATTTGGGGTCTCAGCGTCCGGTCCAATCAGATCTGCAAAGTCCTCAGCACTCATGATGCTACGACATAACAGCACACTGCATACCACAGAAGTAGGCATCGAGGATATCCTCTTGATCCTCAGATTGAGAATCATCTTCCGGCCAAGATTCGTGTTCCACCAAGGATTCCTCCGGGAGCGAGAGTGGTCGTTGCGCATTGTTCGCTGATGATCTTAAACGTCGTTCACTCCGCGGAATAACAGCGTCCACAGAGGAATTGGTCACTACGGATGCCAGACTGGTTACAGAAGCTCTTGGACGGCGTCGAGGCTCTGGGGTAGGACTTGGCAAACAATAGTCCATACCAAGTTCGTCCAGATAGGACGCAGCCCTCAAAGTCATCGAGGAGTGCGTCGATTGCAAAGAGGCTGTTGAATACCGGGACAAAGATCGTGCTGGGAGGGATGGTGAATGTCGTAGTTGAGAAGGAGTGGTACTACTTACACGACGACTCAGAGAATTGCAAATAATTGGATGGTGCCGGAACATAAATCTTGGTATTGCGATTCATCCTGCTAGCAGTAGATCCGGTCCGTGTTCGCGTACAAACCCCGTCTAAATCTGATTTCGGTGAGGAAGAGAGCTCGCGATCTTCTGGGAGCGATTCCAGAATAGACGAACTTCGTTCGCCACCGAGGACGTGGGGGTTATGTCCAAATCTGACCGGGCTTTCTTGCGATGCGATGGCAGGTTGTCGAGAAATGGGCGGAAGTTGTCGAGGCGTCGTAACAGGTGTCGAGGGGGAAGAAGACGAAGAATGAGAACCCGAGGATGAGGCTCTGGACCTCGTGGAGCGAATCTCCTGCGTTCGATCCATCGATCTGCTCTGTCTCGGTGGATCAACAAAGTCTTCAGAAGATGAGGAATCCGAGTGAATAGAAGTTCGAAAGGGACTTTGTACTTTTTCTGGTGCTTTCCCTTTGGATGGAGATAACGACTTGACAGAGAGTGAAGATGGCGAAACCGGGAAAGCGGAGGATATGCTGGTCGATAGAGACGGTCGGGGCCGGCCAGGAATAGGCTGCTTCTTTGCAGACTCTGCTTTCCGCGCCAGATCAATGTCCCTCCCCCACACGCCGAAAAAGTCTGTGAAGGTACGAGTTGCTTTGATCTCGTTGATGAGTGTTGGCAGGTCGTCTTGTAACAGGACCTCCATCACCAACTTGAGTTCCTTGTGTCGCTGGTCAACGATTTCCTGGCTCGCACGGAAAAGGGTCCCCTTCTTCGAGAGTTTTGGTATATGTTGATGTATGTCACGAGCGATGTCATTAGGGTTTGGACCAAAGGGGAGAGACTCCCAGGAGGCAGCGTGATCACTGCGAATATAAACTCCGTTTTTCTTCACACCTTTGCCAGCGGTAAGACAATAGCGCTTTTCTCTTGCTGCGCGAGAGTATTCGACCTCAAGAGTGTCCTGAAACCACAGACAATCTTCCCATTTCCGCCAGATGTCATACTCGTTGATGGAAGCGATGGATTCGCCAGACGAGGTCGTACGCGGGGTTAACGAGAGATGATGATCCTTGATCGGGTAAATGCGGAAACCATAACTGTGGCTGTTGCCTATGGGGTGATCTTAGCCTCGTGATAGAGGATAGTGAATAGGGTGTGGAGGGACTAACCATGCTTTTCTGGATGAAGCACTTCCACAAGGAACTTGTTTGGTGCACGCCTGTGGACGGCTCTTTTCCAAGCCTAGAGTCTGGATGAGTAGGGAGTATCTGGAAAGGACGTCGATACACTGACGTCTGGATTGATCAACCCAGTGTCTTCCCCTCGTCCGCCCTAGAGTGTGCGAGAGATGAGAGAGTGGACCGTCCAAGCAACCACCACACATACAAGTGGAGTAGGCATGGTCAAACGAGCTGCTCAGAAGTGTTTCGAGACAACTGAGCCCCACATCAGCGATCTGGGCGTCGATGAGACCCAGGTATGAGCTTACCGTCACTGGTTACTACCTCAGAGCACTTTGCGGTAAGAAGCAAGTGGCGAACGGGGGGAGTGTGAGTGCGGGAACTTGAGACAATAGCAAGGAGCCTGTAAAGATAGATGATTGTGAGTCAGGATGCCCACATGCCAGGCCCGGGGCGCGGTCATGTTAGTACATACCTAGGGGACGAAATTCGGAGTGAGAACTCTGCCCGACGAGGGGTGGTAGGGACAAGAAGAAGAGGCCCGGTGCCATATTTTGTAGACGCACTCCAATTGTCTCCAAGTGGTCCGGTTCACGTGTCAGCCGTTTTCATCGAGCACAATAAGACGCCCTTGCCCAAACCGGGAACAGGCACAGACCGCAATTGAGCTGGTCCCGACACCCCAATTGTTCCCTCATTCAAGACAATATCTACAGACGTCGGGGACCAAGTCACTCCGAACCACCACCGCGTAGTAACATCTTGACCATGTCGTCATGTATCCCTCGTCCTCGCCATGCCATTCGACCCTCCTGTAGCCTCTCCAATCCTTTCCGGATACTCTCCATGTGCACATGGAGGGGTAACTTGCTTTCAAGCAGGCCAGGAGCAGCCACTCTCTCCCGTAGGACCTCTAGATCGTCGCTCATCGTGTACAGCGCTCGCAGTGCAGCCTTCACATGCGCAGCAGCCTGTTTTCTATACTCCCCGAGACCATTGAGCAACCCTAGACGGTCACCATAGTCTTGCACCGTCTTTTTGTTGCCGCCAAATTTCGTCCAGAGCTCGCCGAGGAGCTCATCCCTCTCAGCGGTAGTGTGTTTGTCTTCCCGAGTCAACATCTCGTGCAGGGTCCCAATGTCCGCATCCAATTGTTCGAGGTTCTGCCAGGAGACCTCGGCTTCAAGTATGAGCTTCTCGATGGCATGTTCTGATTCGTCCATCGCAAGTGTGAATGCGTCAGCGATGATTTCTGCAGCGGTGGGTCCTAGTTTGATCGGGGAAACGGCCTGAAGTAGCCGCGAAGGTGCCTTGTCGTGTGCACCCTCGATGGTAGCCATCGCGTAATTATTCAGCGCCATCACTCTGCATGACAATCAGTTGGGTTTATACCTAACGACCAAAAGGAGAGGAGCACGCACTCGTCGACGGCACCAATGACCCTTGCGTTTAGTTTACTCAACCCTCGGCCAGTTTTCTTCGCATCCATACCAATCGTACGAAGCATATCTGCAATGCTGTCTTTCGACTTGAGGTCACTGTAGCGTACCAGGGACGAGAGATCATGAGTCGCCATCTCCGCCCTCAGAACCTCGACGGACAGTTGCGAACTGCCCGTCGATTCCTTGGCCAGTTCGTCAAACGCAGAACTCTGTATATTGGCGAGCCTCTCAAAGTTTACGAAAGGATCCGGCGGAATGGGGACACACAGCATGCTCTTCGACATTCCCGGGATGATGCACAACGGAGAGAACGCCATCCGAATTGTAGGGGTCATGCGCGACACCAACCACGCAAACATCCATATGAAGAGGAACCACGAGAGCGGTTTCCGCATTTTCTGGATCGAACCTTTGAAGACGTCAAAGGCGTATGACGCGGTGAAGCGAGCACCATCTGCGAGCGCTTCCTGGAGTTTCTCTTTTTCCACAACGGGGGCTTTCTTGCGTCCCTTGGTAGAACGACTCCTAGATCCGGTTGGAGGAGCATGGATTGTACTAGTTTTAGTTTGGACTCGTCGCTTCTTGCGTTGGGAGACGGCGCTTGCTGGTTGGGAGCCGCTCGTGCTGGAAGTCATGACCTCGTGCTGAGAGCCCGAGCCTTCCTCAGAATCTGACAAGTCCTCCCAATCCTCTTGAACATTGCTGGATGGCTGCATGTCCTGAATAAGTCCATCGGATGTCATATCTATTGACAGGATGGAGACTGTGTACCTCGAGGTCGGTATTCTCCTTTGGTTGATCCCCAAGGGAAAGCTGCATGCTTCGCCGAGTTTTGCTGTTGGATCTCACGAATTAGATGACCAAGTGAAGCTACGGAGTGCTGGCACTGTGTTGAAGCAAAGGTCTGACCAGTCTCAGTAGACACTCGACAACGCGCATGCAGCGTGTCTTTCAATTTGTACCTCGTTGGTCCGTTTGCTCCGCTCTAACGCCGCATGGAAGTCATGATCGATTTTGCCTGGTAAACTTCCGGATTTTTGACTGGAGGAAATGTATCGCGTTTTGCTCTTTATTCTATACCCCGCTCTGATGTACTTTAGATCTAATCTAGCGTTGTGGTGATAGCCCAATCGTCGAGAATACAACCTGCTACGGTAAGCGCAACTGTCAACTGCAGTCTGTTGATGGTTTAGTTTGCATAACAGCGCACACGGAAAACACGCACCGGAAAGTAGCACCGCTAGGCACCAATATGTATGTAGAGAATCCGCTGATCAAAAGGTATATCGCTCGGACTAATACTTCTCATCGTCCTGTGCAATGCGAGAGCTGCTCGTGTATGGTCCAAACGACCAGACTCATCCAGCAGATTGTCATAAAATTTCGACGTGATCTCGTTTGTGTGCTCATCGTCCACAGCCCACATCGTCCCAATCACCGAACGGAACCCGGCGAACTGCATGGCTGCAGCAAGATGGATGACCTCTTCCGGACTTTCTTCGTCGCCGACGGTGGTATGACAAGCAGACAGATATGCAAACCTGGCGTTCCGCAAGTCGTGTCGCATGATGTTTTCGATCTTCAACAGTCCGTCGCCCAACGCAAACCCAGACTCGAACGGATGCTTCCGATCGGGGACTCCGTGACAGGCAAAGTGAACAAAGTCGTTCTTGCTCAATTCTTCACCAACCTTGGTGATGTTTGCGTCCTGGTCTTGAATACAGGTGAGCGTTGCGACAGACTCGACATGCTGTGATACACTGGACAGCTCAGTGTGAACTGAGGCGAGTACATTCAGTCCCGCAGCTTGTGCCTGGCCTACGACCAAAAAACGATGCTGTTCCATGGGTGGATCCAATGAACCTTGTTGTCGAGCGCGAATGAGGGCTGTCAAGGTCGGTGTATAGGAGGAAATATAAAGATAGGAGAGCCTCGGTTGGCCCTTCCTGAACGAGCCGGCAGCGTGCAATGGGAGAAGGGAGAACTCGGCGGTCGGGCACCACCAGATGCGTGATCTGTGGGGACAGAATTCCTGGAGGATTTTCACGATTGGGGAAACCACTGCGTCCCAGAGTTCTCGTAGAAGCACCATAATGTCCCTCATCACATCCATGAATTTGGCGCGTGACGTCACAGAACGAAGTTCCACTGATAGTTCAGAGACACGGGCTTTCGTGATGGGGAGAGCAACGTGGACAGGATCTCGGTCGGACAGAAGTATGAGTGCATCACAGCCGTATTGGCTGGCATTTACAATGATGACTGGTCCACTGGCAGCTGCGACCTGGAGATCTGAGAAGAGTGGGGGCTGGAGGAAACGTGAGAGGCCAGGCAACCTGCGAATATCAGTGACAATGTCCTGCAATTGGAGGTTGAGACTCCACGCCCGATTGTGTTGAGAGTCAGCATTGGGAGGGGTATCAAACACGTTGCGAAGGGAGGAAACCACCTGGGTAAACTCGTCTGCCAATTTCTTGCCTGTGTCACCGGATGCTACCACATCGTCGAGAGGAGAGCGAAGGCGGATCAACTGACTCCAAAAGACACCACGACCTTGTTCAAGGAGCTCGACTGCATTGGTGGAGTTGCCATAGCGAAGACAAGCAGAAAACGCGTCGATTGCTAGAGATGTTATGAGTTGTTTGAATAGTCCAAGATTTTGAGGGAGAGATGGCAGAGTGGCGAGATGGTGAACACTGAGGCGCAGAAATGTTTGGTAAGCCAAAACCGTGGTACCGTGTTTGCATTCCTCAGCGTCCTGGATCCATTGTTTGGCACACTCAAGATCAGCAGAAGACACTGTCTGAGAGACGTCAGAGAGTCGGGAATATAAACTGAATGTTTCCTGGAGGTCATTGATATCGTGCATAGCCGAGTGCTTGAACCGAGTGTGGTGGTAGCGAGCAAGGCTAGCCAAGGAAAAGGCTCGATCAGGATGACCCTGTCGGCGAAGGTCCAATGCGCTGCGTTCGAGGGCAAGTGCCTCGTCGAGATCAGAGAGCCTTCCGAGCTGGTTGAAACGGGTGTGGAGGTAACTCGCAATGTGTCCCAGTGAAATGGCTCGATCAGGATGACCCTGCGGGCGAAGCTCCAATGCGCTGCGTTGGAGGGCAAGTGCCTCGTCAAGGTCAGAGAGCCTTCCGAGCTGGTCAAAACGGGTAGAGAGGTAAGTCGCGATGCTTCCCAGTGAAAGGGCTCGATGAGGATGACCCTGTGGGCGAAGCTCCAATGCACTGCGTTGGAGGGCAAGTGCCTCGTCTAGGTCAGAGAGCCTTCCAAGCTGGTTGAAACGGGTATAGAGGCAACCCGCGATGTTGTTCAGTGAGGTGGCTCGATCAGGATGACCCTGGGGGCGAAGGTCCAATGCGCTGCGTTCGAGAGCAAGTGCCTCGTCAAGGTCCGTCATCCCTCCTCTTTGACTGAACCGGTTGTAGAGTGAAGTAGAAAGGTATTGTAGCGATTGGGCTCGATTGGGATGCCCTTGGGGGTGGAGTTGCAATTCATTGCGGCAAAGGGTGATTTCTTCGTCAAGTTCAGACATTGGTGCAGAGCAAATGCAAATGACGCGAGTCAAACGTATCCTGTTCAAATATTAAGTCACTCTAGACATCTAATCTTTTGAATCGCAGGCATACCTTTCGTGGGGTCTTTTTCGTTGCGGAAAGAGTGAGAGAGCGCACGAGCACTGCATCATGCAAACAGACCACGAGGCAACCGGCGCCCGTAACTTCCGAGATAGTCACGTCGTTCCGAATCAGATTGAAAGAATAAGCAGCGCATCATTGGGAGAGACGTCGAACAGAGGTCCCTTGCCGAACCTGAGATGTATGGCCACGACAGCTTCTGCATGCCAGTGGGGGATGCCCTGGAATCTGGATCGTCTGGCAGGGCTATAGGCTTGAATCAGCGCCGCAGGTATCGCTAACACCAATGCTACCCATGTATCCGTGGGGGTAATGACATTGATATCGTCAACTCGTAGTAGTCAATGTTGAACCGGCGAGTCGTTGCATGTTACCGCGGCGGAGATGTTCCATTTTAGGTATGTTTTTTCTGCATGCCATTCGTTGCTTTCTTTGAACAAATCGGCAGATTTACAGTGCAAGTCCTCCACAGGTGCTTCATCTTTCGCGGTACCTCATGTCAACGAATTACCCGTGCATGGGGTATCAAGTTACTTTTTACTACGACATGGTGCAATCATGCCATTTCCACATCTTCGTCCTCGTCCTCATCACTGACCTCTTCCCATTCCTCGTCATTGCCTTCTTCTTCTGCTGGGGACGTCTGGATGCCGAGTGCATCCAGAATTCCGATAAGCTCCCTGACGTGTTCAAGTAACGGCACGTCTGAGTGTGCCTGGCCAGTATGCAACTACGGAACGACCGCAACGCGTCAATTCCATATCCAACAACCAGAACTGATCACCCACCGTCTGACAAGTCTCCAAACAATCTCGGGCGTCCCTAGCCATATCCTGCCACTCCAACGCTTGTCCGTCCTCGCCCAGTCCAGCCGTAGCAGAGCCGTCCCCTTCCTTTTTCCGTTCAGCCAATCACCAGGCCCAACCCATGAGGTACCATCCCTCGATTGCCATCGTCGGTAGCAAGTACGCCTTCAAGGAGGGACAACGCATCCGGGTAAGCACCGCACTCCAAGAGCAGCTTTGCACGCGCGATGCGCGTCTGTATTGGTAGCGCGTTGAGCAAGAGGAGCCATCCAGATTTCTACCATGCCAAGATAGGCACGGACGATGTTACCCCTGATCTCGGCGTCGTCGTCCTCCGATGCGTTTCCAGTCGAGGTGGATTTTCCTTTAAGTTGGGTTTGAAGGAGGTCGATCGCGGATTGGTAGTGTGCGATGGCAGCATGCGGATCGTCGTCCGTGAGCTGTGCGAGGTATAGATATGCAGACGGCGGCGGGGGTGACGGAGCCTCAGGATGAGGGGTACAGCATTCTCAGTGGCCAGTTGCCGACGTAAAGAAAAACGTCGACGTACATCCTTTGCATCATCGACATCTCCGATCTCCAAGAGGACAACACCAAGCATCTCCCTCGCCTGGTTCCTTTCCGCAGGAGTACCATCTTCCCTGGTGAGTACGCGCTCAGTGAATTTGCGGGCGAGGGGATAATCGCACTGGACGATGAGGTCCTGCGCTTTCGAGAGCAGCGAAGGGACGGAGGGTGATGAGGAGGACGTTGCTGAGGCCGATGTGATACTACGAGCAGACTTTTTTTGGTTTGTCCAAGCGCGACCCATGGCGACGTAGTTCGATCAGATGAGGCGGTTGTTTGTTTCCAAAGCCGTTGGTAAACAACTCTCCGGCCCGGGAGACGCCGTCGCTCGTTCTTCACACTATTCAGAAGTAGTCAAACGTCGAGGTATGTCATGTCGATCCTCTAGCACATCTTTTCCCTAAAAAGAATGCCAGAGGATACCCTTCGGACACGTTGCTTTAGACAAGAGTTGTATAACTCGCACATAATTACCATTCCTTTCCAGGATCTCCTGTCCCGTCGAGAACGAGAAACCAACTTGGGATACGTTCCAGCTCCACACCCAGATCTGCTTCTCATAGGTAAACACTCGTGAGGCTTGTTGTGTTATTGGTGGGGTCATCACCGCTGCCAACATGGCTATGACTGGATCTGGGCTTATATACTCTGTCAGTTTCGTTCTCTGTGCTGCACTCGTCCTCAACGCATGGCGGCGACATCGACTCAGAGATGGACTTCCTTTGCCTCTCGGACCGATCGGCCTTCCCTTGGTCGGTAACATCTTCGGTCTCAACCCTGTTCACCCTTGGTTATCGTACGAACAATGGGGAAAGCAATATGGTGCGTTCGAGTCCCGATCCTCGACAAATGCTATGTATTCCTCAGGGCCGTTTCTGTCATGCGCCATAGTATATGCCAACTTGTTTGGAAAGGATTTTATCATCCTCGATAACGCGAAAGTGGCGCACGACTTGTTGGACCGACGGTCAACTGTCTATTATGAGGGACCTAACATACCGACAAACAAAATGTGTGTCACTTTACTTTCTTTTGTTGCACGCCGAGGATGAGACGAATCGACACGCGCACACCTAGGTTTGGCATGGATTTTAACTCGGGCCTTCTTCAGTACGGCGACAAGTGGAGGCTCCATCGGAAGGTGTACAATACCACTCTCAACCAGCCATTAGCGATCCACAAGGCCCACCAGCTTGTCGAGAACTTCCTCGACGCGCCAGAGGATTACGCAAAACATTGTAAGACGTGTGTCGTCTATATTGCATATTTATGCTCGGCGTCGCTCGACGATTGAATGATTCGCAGCTATGCAGCAGCGACCATCATGACTGTGACATACCGACACGAAGTTGCACCCACGGACGACCCGTTCGTGACAAAGATTGAGCACTTTATCAGTTTGTTCACGACCGCGATGACTCCTGAGCTATCAACGTGATCAGTGGCGCATATTCCATCTTGGCTACCAGGAGGCGAATACAAGCAACGGGCTGCGGAATGTCGTGCGTTCGCAGAGGAAGTGTCAACCATCCCCATTGAATATGTCATGGAAAACATGGTAATTATCGTTATCTCCTTCCAGTTTGGTATTTGATAAAGGTCACTTTACTAGGCTGCCGGAACAGCAGGAGAATCGCTCGTTCGTGACTTGCTTGAGCAGCAAAACGGTAAAGTGGACGAAGACACCATCAGAGCTGTGGCAGCATCTGCTTTCCTAGCTATGTCGACGCACACTCCCCGTGGTTTAACAAGCATTCATGACAATCTTGTATGCGGCGGTGCTGAAACTGTGGGTGGCCAAACTATCTACATTTCTTGACTTGATCATATTTTAGAGCGATTCAACGCTGCGATATTTCTCCTCGCCATGGTGCTCTATCCCGAGGTCCAGGCCAAAGTTCGGGCAGAGATTGACCGGGTCGTAGGTAGTGGGCGCCTCCCAGATTTTGACGACAGACCGAATCTGCCATATATAGAGGCAGTATATCTTGAGACGCTCCGTTGGCGACCCGTGGTACCTAGTGGTGAGTGAGTTGG
>JBBPRS010000173.1:0-45352 GCA_038093155.1 Boletus huronensis | reverse complement strand
ATACATGTGGCAGATCTGATCTACTTTAGATCTGGATCTGTGGCAGCTAATTAAATAAAGGAGGATGAAGCATGGATCAAGAATGGAAGAGAAGCATACATAGCCTTATGGCTGTGGGAAGGAGTTTAAATACATGCATATCAAGTGCTGTGATGGAATGGAAGCAAGGCATGAGGAGAACATAAGGTGATTGTGAAAAGGAAGAAAAGACATAGCCTTGGTGATCAGATTACAGATCTGATCTAGGAATAGAAGCATGAGGATCTGATCTAAGGTCTATAAAAAGGAAAATGTCTAAGTCCAAAAGATTAGATGAGATAAAGAGATAAAAGATCAGGATCGTCTAGATCACTGATATGAGCCATAGTGGAGTTGATAACGCTCCATGGGTCTAAGATATGATTAGATAAGATAAATAGAAAGTGTCTCTCTGTATAGAGTTACTGAATCGCTGGGTCTTACAGAGTTAACTGCCCTTTCCTTAGAAGAATAGATAAAAGCGTCTGAAAGAGATAGATAAGAAAGAAACAAGCATAAGGGTGAGAAAAATGAAAATTTGTCCCTTGATTACACAGTAATCCTAGTGCATAGCACTTGCTTATGTTAGCCTGTAACACCAAGTCCACCTCCAGTCCTCCAGACCAATTCCATTTACTTACTTACAAACTCCAGTACATTCTCATTGTTACGCTTAACCCGGATAGGGCTAAGCATAGACCTTCGAGGTCGTCCGCTTGCTCATGACTCGAGCGAAGGGAGCACCCAGTAGGTGCGACAAATGAGTTAGGACTAGGATACGGTGAGTCCATGGTTGGGCAGCCAAGATCTCAGGCGAGCGAAGAGGCAAAGAAGCGTAGATTCAATGAAGAACTAGCTAAGACAGAGAGGAGATCCTTGGGGAACGACCATAGAGATAAAAGTAGGAACCGTGGGGGTGAAGGTAGATCAAGGTGAGGATCTCGGGACAAGAGCGGAGGTCTATATAAGGGGTCGTGGCTGCACATGGACCAAGGTACATAGGGTCAAGGGTAGTCCGTATGAGGAATACATGTGGGTAAGAAGCAAAGGGCAAAGGGTAGTCCGTATGAGGAATACATGTGGAAGAGAAGTACAGGGTGAAGGGTAGTCCAAATGAGGAATACACAAGGAAAGAAGCATAGGTTTAAGGGTAGTTCCAGAAGAGGGAGCTCACGTGGTCAAGAAGGGACGGAGATGAAAGGGGGGAGACGGAGAGATCCAAGGGTTAACCTCGTGGTGGTGACACGGTAGAGATGGGGAGATCCGAGGGTTAGCCTCATGGTGGAGATGCAGTAAAGTGGTGGGGGAGGGACGATGTGACTAGACAGTGATGCGGCTAGACGATGTGACTAGACGGTGATGCGGCTAGACGATGAGGATGTGGTAGAGAGAGTACGTGGTTCGAGGAGGGTTTGAGGGAGGGGAAATACCGACTAGTTGATCGAGGACTAGAGGGTAGGATCGAAGACAGGAGGGTGTGGGGGGTTCGCGGGAGGGTCATAGGGGAGTCAAGGGCAAGGCAAGGAAGAAAAAAGAAACGGGTTAGATCATGTGCTCAGCAGTAATCGTAACACTCATCGTAGAGTGTAACCTTTACCTTCAGACCTTAGCTACATTTCACTCTACCTATATTAGTACTAGTCCCGCCTCTTCACTCTTTCCGAAACCTGTGTCTCACTAGTGAGCACAGCTCCGGCTTTATATACCCTCCGAACAAAGCTTGTTACCAACCATCTCCATTTCCATTACTAATCCTCTGTACTTCAGTAGTATATAAACTCTCCGAATCCCTCCTGTAACAGGAGTTCGAATATCATCTTAGTCTTACTCTGTTACGGTCGTAACAGGTTACGTCAGACTTTCCCACAAGTCTATCTATTTTTCCCGATTTTACTTTTATTTATTCTTCTAAGAAAAAGGCAGCTTTGGTGGTAAGGCCTACGAATCACAACTCTGATACCAGAGGATGATTTATCTTATCTTATCAGATTAAATTACACACACGGAGATCTCCAATCATCCGCTATGACTCATGCCACAGTCTAGACGACTTGGCAGTTCTTTTCCTTTCCCCAATCCAATCTACGATCTGGATTTTTCTCCATATGGTTATAGTAGTCACACAGTAATCTCCGTCGACTTCTCTTCTCAGTTTAATCACTGCTCATGCTTCTCTTCCATTCTGCCACACATGCATATGCCTCATGTTATTCCATCAGAATTGTCTGATACATGCATATTTAATTACTATCTTGCCCTAGACCCTACATCGGTAGATCTAGTGCACACATGTACAAATTTATAGTCTGCTATATAAACCCAGAGACTACAACGAGGATTTCCTCAGTCTAGTTCTCTTGGGAATTTCCCCGAAAGAGATCCACTTGACCTTTCTTCTTCTCTCTAAGTTTTGGTTTGGTTGTAGGTTTGCCTTGAGCTTAGTTTGCTCTTTGGCCATTTCATACTTCAAACCCTCCGATTGAACCTTGAAGGTTCCCCTCTGAATCACTCCACTCAACTTAGCATCCCCAGCACGCTTAAGTCTTTTCTCACTCTGGACTTGTGACAAGGCGCACCACATATGGTGAAGCCAAAGTCCTACCCATCAGTGAACTCCAACGTCCCGGAGTTCCATCCGGAGTTACGGTCTTAACACTGTTGTTATCAGCTGACTGTTACAGTCATAACAGGTTACGTCAAGCTTTCCCACAAGTCTATCTATTTTCCCAGATTTTACTTTCATTTATTCTTCTAAGAAAAAGGCAGCTTCGGCGGTAAGGCCTAGCGAATAACATCCACTCAGTGGAGGGACGCTTTTATCTTATCTTATCAGATTAGATTACTCCCACGGAGATCTCTGATCTTCCGCTACGACTCATACCACAATCTAGACAACTTGGCGATTCTTTTCTTTCTCCCGATCCAATCTATGATCTGGATCTATCCCCATATGACTATATTCGTTGCACGGTAATCTCTGTTGACTTCTCTTCTAATTTAATCACTGCTTATGCTTCTTCTTCCATTCTTAATTCATGCATATGCCTCATGTCATTCCATCAGAACATTCTGATACATGCGTATTTAATTACTGTCTCGCCCTAGACCCTACATCATAGATCTAGTACACACATGTACAAATATGTAGTATGATATATAAACCCAGAGACTACAACGAGGATTTCCTCAGTCTAGTTCTCTTGGGAATTTCCCCCATAGAGACCCACTCAACCTCTTCTCTTTCTTCTTAAGCCTTTGTTTGGTTGTAGGTTTGCCTTGAGCTTAGTTCGCTCTAGGGCCATTTCACTGACAGACAGAGGATGAACCCAGAACCCTAGGGTAGAGGGTTATGATGTCATAGATAAGAGATAAGGAATCCTATAACCCAGGGTGAAGGGTATGACATCATATTCTAGACTTGATGACTAAGCAAGGTCTAGAACCTCAATAACAAATATGAACAGGGAATTGAAAAGAAGTTTTAAGGTTTGATTGTAAAAGACCATATGAAGAATAAGGTTCTGAAAATGAAATCTGAAGGTGAAAACCTTATATCTTTGATATTAGGCATAACCACAGTCCAAGGGACATCCTCCCCTGCCTTGTCCTGAGGTGGAGGGGACATCTCAGGTACTTTGGTATTGGATAAGTTCAGTGTGGCAAACAGTTGGTATGTCACAGGCTCATGGGTTCCTGGGTTGCTTCTGACCAACACTTCTGTTGGGGAGCTGGGTCTTGCAAGGACAGCATTGCGACACGACTGCTTTGCTGCCTCTAGTGGTTCTCCACCTTGACCAACTAGCGGTGGAGTGGGTAGGGTTCTTTGGAGCGACAACTCACTACATCAGGAAATCTGCATATTACTTAATGTGGCTTAACTAACACTTATCCCCACTTGGTGTTGCTTAGCTACTTGGCAAGAATGACTAAGTGCTGTCAAGTGTGACTAAGTAATGTGTAGATTTCCTGATGTAATGGTTCACCTTCTCTGAAGGTCAGGCACAGTGTTCTGTTTCACTACCACACTTCTCAATGCATATCAAGGCATTGTGGTTCTGCAGAGTTATTGATAAATGACTAAGAGATCTTGATTCGAGATCAGCTTCACATTGGTAGGCCAGCCTAATCAAGCTATGGTCCAGAGACTCAATCAAGGAGGTTGATTCACAAAAAAGAGCTAATGAGAGTTAAAAAAGATGTAACATCATACTCCCTAAAGAGTAACTCAGTCACACGAAGAAGAGTTATCGTGCAGTGGAATAACTAGATGAAACTCTAGAATTAAGACTGAGGAGAACTGGGGGTAGCGAAAGGGATACAAGCCTCTTTTATACCTAAGAGTCCAGTCATAAGAAATGCACCTGTTCCTTGAAACCCTAGACTGTCGAGTTGAATCGGCAGTCACGAATGGTCAAGGTCGGTTGTACGACATTGCGATGTCAAACCGGTTACCAATCGTTACAGCAGGCAACTGACTCATTTCGGATCGCATCACCTCCCGATTCGAGGCCCATCTGTACCATTTTTGACCATGCGGGAGCCCGACGGGAGGTCCCTTGACTACCCATGGGTCTCCCACGTTCACTTAGGTAGCCATATCGTGCCATGAAATGCATGGATATAAAGTGCGACACACATGGCCGAGTGGACGATGCGCCACGACATTCACGACACCGTCTAACAGCCATACGCACAGTCTGTTAACTATCTGGTTGGCAATTTTGACGGAAGGTAAACTGACGTGAGTTTCTGTGACATCTGTCGGGGTGCATAGACTTTAATGGGGGGCGACCAGCTGTGTGTTTCGGACAACAACCCTGGCCAGATGAGTTTTCTACCGCTTGACCTATTGGCGAGAATTTCTGGTTATTGTATCGCTCCCGCTGCCGTTCTCGTCGTCGTAAAGTTGTCCCAACCTTCAAAGGTGAGTGTAATTGCCAGAAACACTTGCTCTCCTAAATTCTCGCTGGTTTCACCAGTTGGACGCTATACCCGCAGTTGGGTCGAGCAGCTGGCTCGGCTCATGTTGGGCTGGTTTAAAGTCTCTGACCAATGCGACCAACGTTGTACAAGAAGGGTATGAGAAGGCAAGTTTAATGCTTGGTACATTCCATGCACGGCGCTCACTCGCAGTATTTCAGCACAAGTCAGCGCCATTCAAGGTTGCGGAACTCTACCGTTGGATCATCGTTCTCGGCAACCGCAAGCATGTGAATGAACTACGGAGAGCTCCCGATGATGTGCTCTCGTTCGAAGAGGCCGTGAATGATGCGAGTCACTATTGTCTCCTAGTAAGAGTGACTTGTATTGAATGTCACCGACAGCAACTTCTGGTCGAGTACACAATGGGACCCCAAGTCCGCCACAACCAATATCATGTTCCGATTGTGCGGTCACAACTGACCCGGAATATCGGAGCCTTGTATCCAGAAATCAGAAATGAGGTCGCTACTGCTTTTGATGACGTGCTGGATCTCAAGGGCAACGGTGAGCATCTCGCTCCCATTTGCGTGCAGTATTCATGGATCGCTGGAATAACCAGAATGGAAGAGTATGCCGGCGCTCAGCACCGTGCAAAAGGTGGTCTGCAGAACGAGCAACAGAGTCTTTGTCGGACTGCCACTGTGTGAGCTTGCCCATCATCTCCCTTTCCTTAGGTGCTTACTTCAATTGCTCTAGGCCGAGACCCTGACTGGATAGATCTCAACATTCAATATACCCTCGATGTCGTCAAAGGAGGGGCTATTATCGGACTTTTCCCGGACTTGCTGAAACCGTAAGTCGCTTGCAGTCGCCTCTCCGATGCCTAGTGCTGGACGTAGTAACAGTATAGCTGCCCGATTGTTTACGAACATTAAGCAAAGCAACGAGCGTGGAAGGAAGCATCTTGGTCCAATAGTCGAGGAGCGACAAAAATACCTCGACGAGTACGGAAATGGATGGGCAGACAAGCCTGTTTGTGAAATTCGTTTGCAGACGAGATCGATACTCACTATCCGTTTTTTGATAGAACGACTTTCTATCATGGTTGATGGACGAGGCAGAGGGTCCAGAGTCGACAATAGAGTTCTTGACAACTCGTATATTGGTCCTCAATTTTGCAGCTATCCACGTAGGTCCCGATGCCGTCTCATCGCACACTTATGACACTCAGATATTTCGATGTTGTGGTTAGACGTCTTCCCACGTACGCCTCGAATCTCTTGTTGCAACTCTAACCTGCTTGATTGATATCACATGACAGAGTTTCACTCATGCACTTTTTTACCTGGCAGCGAACCCTCAATATATCAAGCCTCTTCGGGAGGAGGTTGAAGGAATCGTTGAGAAGGAGGGATGGTCGAAGGTTGCACTGGGACAGATGCGGAAAGTAGACAGCTTCATCAAGGAGTGCCAACGTCTCGAAGGCATTGGCAGCGGTACGGTCTCGACATCCATTCGATGCGTCATCCGACTCTGATTACTCGGCCAATTAGTGGGTCTGAGGCGCAGGGCCTTGGAAGACTTCACGTTCTCGGACGGTACGTTTGTACCAAAAGGCACCACGATCATCGCAGCGACTCGTTCTATTCATCATGATGAAGCGTTCTATGAAAACGCTCACGCATTCGAACCCTTCCGATTTGCCGACTTGCGTGAAGAGGACGGGGAGAGTGTGAAGCATCACTTTGTCTCGACGACGACCGAGTATTTGCCCTTTGGACATGGTCGACACGCGTGGTATGGTCTTTCTTTCTCTCAGTTTCCAACGACGATGAGACATTACTGACTGTGCGTTAGTCCGGGACGTTTCTTTGCTGCAAGCGAGCTGAAATCCATGTTGGCCCATATCGTGGTGACATATGATGTCAAGTTGGAGGACAACGTGACGCGCCCGCCATCGCTGCATATTGCGATGGCAGTGATTCCTGATCCGAGTGCCAAGGTCATGTTCAGAACAAGGGTTGGCTGAACGATTCCTTCATACGTGTGTTACATGCCTCAAATTCATACATCGGATTTGACTATCATGATTGCCATTACCACATGCACGACTGAGATAGATTGGCCAGTACTCTCTGGCAATTGGGCCTTGACCGTGATCAAATCGTCGCAGCGGCACTGTTGACCAACTTGTCTGATTCGAACCAAGGCTTGCCAACGCGTACTTGATAAACGATGACATGTAGTTTATGAAGAAGTAACCATTTCTAGTCTGGTCAATGTTCCTTGGATTCCAGGTCGGATTTGGCAGGTACGAACCCAGTAGCTGAGCAGCTAGCATGCTGACGCCTTATCGTCCCTGTCGATCCGCGTATCCACAAATGGGATACATTATCATTGTAACGTGACATTGTCAGCCAACTCATATCGCTCTATTTCCCGTGTATGGGTATATTACCTGCCTCCATCTTCTAGAATGCCTCGGGAAATGATATCCTCCAGTAGCCACCTTCCCGATCGAAACGCGCGAAAAGCACTCTTTCCCCGTCGAACGACTCCTTCCAAGTGGTCAGATATCCGTCACCCTCAGGCTAGCAGCTCACATCAAGTCAGTGGTTGAAGGTAAGAACGGTTAGACGGTATTGGTATGTCAACATACCCTAGGCTCATTGAAGTCGATCTCCCTGCCATGCGTCCCAACTTGTCCCTCTGGGTGGCTAGATCGAAATTCATCGAAACGCCGCTGTAGTCATATTGCCAACACATTAATTAAGTCCTACTGTCCGTTGGCGGAGAAAGAGCGTCAAGAGGGGCGCATTTCGTTCTCCGTCGTGGTGGGCTATATATGCCCATTGAATTGTGCTAGCCAGGAAGATCCGATCCTCCCCCCCCCAATTCTTCAGATGGCTTCCCCAGGACCAGACCTATCCACAAACATCACAAACGTCACTTATTTCATCACAGGCATTGTCGTCACCATCCTTGTCGTCGCGAAGGTGTTCAAGTGGTCTGACGTACGTGTGCTTCCGATTTGATGTTGATCCCCTAATCTTGTACTAGCTCAATGCGATCCCAACTGTGGGCTCGAATAGCTGGCTCGGATCATGGTGGGCTGGTTTCCAGTTTCAAACGAATGGTGTAGATGTCATTCGAGAAGGCTACGCAAAGGCAAGATTGTCGTGTCGCATTTTCGGATGTCTCGTTTGACAGTTTTTCCAGTACAAACACAGACCATTCAAAGTTGCCGATCAGTACCGCTGGTTGGTCATCGTAAGCAGTCGCGAACATATGGAAGAACTGCGAAGGGCCACAAAGGACCAGTTCTCTTTCAGCGAAGCCATTAGGGATGTAGGTAGCTTTTTTTTGTGTGAAAAAAAGCTTACGACAATGTTTATCAATAGCGACTTTCTGCTGATTACACAATGGGCAAAGTGCTTCACGTCAACACTTACCACATTCCGATTATTCGTTCACAACTAACCCGCAATATCGGAGTCTTATCTTCTGAAATCAGAGACGAGATTGTCGTCGCGTTTGATGAGGTTCTGGATCTGAAATGCGATGGTGAGGAGTTGATGCTTGATCAGTATTTATCGGTTACCAAGAGTAAAGCTATGCAGAATGGAAGAGCGTGCCGGCCTTGAACACGGTCCAAAAGGTCGCTTTCAGGACGAGCAACAGAGTATTTGTCGGTCTTCCTTTGTGTACGTAGGTCCCTCAAGCAAATTCCCCTTCGTTTCTCAGTTCGTTTAATCTAGGCCGTAACCCTGATTGGATGGATTTCAACATCCAAAATGGTCTCGATATCGTTAATGGTGGGCTTTTTCTTCAGCGTTTTCCCGCATTTTTGGCACCGCAAGTTCTTTTCGGTTTTTTGCATCAACACCTACCCTGAATTCTGGACAGGTTTATCGCCCCTTTCATCAAGAACGCTACTCAATCCCTCGAGCGCGGTATGAGATATCTTGCTCCAATCATCGAAGAACGGCAGAGATGTCTCGATAAATACGGGAATGAGTGGATCAACAAGCCTGTTCGTCGGTCTTATCCACTATTGTAGCAGGACTCACCGTTAGTCCGGTAGAACGACCTCCTTTCGTGGATGATGGATGTGGCAGAGGGTGAGGAACGCACAGCGAAACTCTTGACAGCTCGTGTGTTGAGCTCCAACTTTGCCTCTATTCATGTGAGTTCCAGTTGCTCTCGGAGTAATGTCAATGGTCGACACCAAGCTCAACCTTGTTGTAGTCAATTTCCCAGGTACGTCCGACGCCATGTGTCTGAGTCGAGGTCTTATAGACAGTTCTAGGGTTTTACCCACGCACTATTCTACCTTGCGGCTCACCCTCAATACGTACAACCCCTTCGCGAAGAGGTAGAAGCTATTGTTGGCCAGGAAGGCTGGTCAAAGGCGGCATTAGACAAGATGCGCAAGGTCGACAGCTTCCTGAAAGAGAACCAGCGTTTGAAAGGAACCGGATCAGGCAAATCAACTCGTAATCATGCGCTTAAAATACTGACCGCGGACTATCAGAGAGCCTTGCACGCAAGACAATGAAGGACTTTACGTTCTCTGATGGAATGTTTATACCGAAAGGGACATTGATCTCTGCAGCCTCTGGATGTCTTCACCTTGATGACGAATTTTATGAAAATGCGGCCCTGTTCGATCCATTCCGATTCGCCAGAATGCGAGAGGTGGTAGGAGAGGGAACGAAACATCAGTTTGTTTCGACCAGCCTGGAGTACCTGCCATTCGGACATGGTAGAAGCGCATGGTATGTGCTCACTCTCCATTCCCCTTGGGCATTTCTTCATGCGGAGTTTGTGGTTAGTCCTGGTCGATTCTTTGTCGCTCACGCGATGAAAGCTATGTTGGCGCATATCGTACTTTCGTACGATGTGAAGTTGGAGGAAAACACGACCATTCCAGAGAGTATCCACGTCACTACGTCGGTCACAGCGGACCCAAATGCGAAGGTCATGTTCAGAAAGAGGAACTAGGAGTTGTGGAATCTTTCTTGTAGCGGATTGTCAGCACATAGGCGATTTTGAAATTTTTGTAACTTCCGTCCTCGGATCAATAGATGAATATTTGGGTACCCGGCCCGGTCGGGAGAAGAAGCACAGCCACAACCACGACGGACGAATCCGGGATCGTTTTGAATTTCCCACATTTTGAGAGGCGTCTCTACCAACTCTCTGCCATTCTTTATTCCTTCGCCACCATGCGCATCGTGTCCTCCGTCCTCCGTGCACGCCCCACTGCAGCCCTTCGTCGCGCTGCCCCCACTCTCTCCTCCAGGGTCCGCTTCTCGTCGTCGGATGCACACAGCCAAGAGACCTTTGAAGCTTTCTCGGACCGCTACGTCGCCTTCTTCCAAGGCGCAGAAGACCTCTTCGAGGTACAACGTGGCTTGAACAACTGTTTCGCCCACGATCTCGTTCCCTCTCCTGACGTCATCGACGCTGCTGTCCGCGCGGCGCGGCGCATGAACGACTACGCGACTGCTGTTCGTATATTTGAGGGTGTCAAGGAGAAGGTGGAGAACAAGCAGCAGTACCAGGCGTACTTGGATGAGCTCAAGCCCCTTCGGGAGGAGTTGGGTATGTCATTGGCTGTTATTTTACTTTCGTTCTCATTGTATTTTATTTCTTTTGGCGCTGACTTTCGGGCTTGTTGATGTGTACGCTAGGCATCGAGATAAAAGAAGAAATCTACCCTTCATGAAAGCCGTCTGTTAGCTGGATGGATGGACACGTTGGTGAGTATTTTGAGCTTCCACTTTTTTTGTGTGTGAGTTTGATGTTGATGGCCGTGAGTAGTAGATGCAGTTTTCGGACAACATTGTCGTATACTTGCTCCCATTTAATCCAAAATTGTGAAGCGCCCATTTTAGTTGAGAGTGGATAATCCATCCTTGCGCACACCAACCTTGGAACTATGGTTAGTCTCGATTGGCCTCCCTTGGCATATCTCCAATGTATCGGAACAACACTCCAGAGTTGCATTCCGTTCTAACAAGAATACATTATCGCTGTTCGTGAAAGCGCGAAGATTGCATGTGCGTGATACATCAGGGTTGTTTACTAGGAGTGCTCTCAGCACCCACGGTGACCGGTGAGGATTTGTGGGCTTAGAAATATACAGTTCCGCCCCACAATGTGTCTCTGTTGGTGTTGCACTGGTCCCCGGAGACGCACAACATACGATAATGGAAAATGGGTGGTTGGGCTCCACGATATACAATGCCCTTCCACTGCCATCATTCGTTCATCCGTATTGGTAGGCCGTCCATTATCGATGTGTCACCATCCATCAGGAGCCCTGGCATGGAAGAAACCCACCGACCATCGTTGTGAGTCTTGATTGGTAGATCCCAGCAAGGTTGTTGTTGACATGTGTGTCGTCAAGTCAAAGAGGCGTTTGCGCGGAGGAAGGTAGGTCATTATCACGCCATGTTGTCGTGCTACTTATGGTCCTTATCAGCAACAACTCGGAGATTGTTCTCTCCACAAAGCCCGTGATCGTTCCAGCTTCTGGTTCCAGAACCAGGGTCCTGGCTCGGTCCTACGGCCCACCTTGAAAGGCTAGGTGAATATGGAATTCATATCTCAATCTAAATGAAAGATTCCCTTGCTTACTTTTCCTTTCTAGCTCTTCTTGTCACCCACTCCAGTCCGACGACACACCCACACTCACCCTGAATTCTCGAAAAACGCCATGGAACGTCTCGGAGTTATCAAACAGACCAGCCATCGTCTCCACTTTTCCCAGGTTCTTCGACTTTTTTTACATGTTGCCCCTACGTACGATGATAGGGTAGATCTCTAATCGTCGCCAAGCTGGGTTTCCCACCCACTCGCACGTACTTATCGTCGCTTGAGATGCGAGATAGGATATTAGGGCCGTCCAGTCGCACGTTATCTATACTCAATGCTGGCGGTGGAGTAAGACCTATTAAAAACGTGCGGGCGCGGGTTTCTTCCACCATGCAAACGTTTGCTTCCCTTATCTATCTCTCCTCCTTAGAGCCGCAAGAGCGCCTCCCTCGGTTACTTGCAACGCGACTGTGGATAAATGATGGATGTTATCATATCAGGGATGAGTCGTCGTGAGTGACTTGGTGTACGTTTTTTTAGTCTTGCCTTCTTTCTTTTTTCCTTTCTTGATTTCGAGAACCTCAGCCCATTGTCGTTTCGTTTACGGTGTCTGACAGGTATGTCACGACATGGTCTGCATTTCCATATCTCCAGTTCTATTATATCACGCCTTCTTTCTCAGAGCAGCGTAAGCCATCGACATTGATTCGTGCATCTACTGCAAGGCACGCTCGCTGGGTAACATTGCATGTATGACACGCGTTGAATTCCTCCATACGGCACACCAAGAACTAGAGAAACCAACGGATGAGGTCAAGGTGCTCTTCACGACTCATACAGCACGCCTCTATGCTCGCGTTTTGCCTACCGTCGCGCATCCGGAAACGCCCATGTTCCCGTATGCCCGGACTCAGTGTCTAGCGCAGCATGCTGAGTGACGATCCCACAGGCCCGGATCGCCAACCACGACATGGTGAAACATCATGATGCGGATCACGCCGAGTCGAACACTCGAATTGATACGTCATCGTTCAGCACGTCCACACTATGCCACCCGGTGTGTTGTGTGCCTTTTTGTCACAGGGCCGCATCAGGAGAGTGACAGCTTACCAACGAATTGAATGGGATGATATGGCGACAAGGATGTAGTATCAACGACAAGCTAAGGGCCGAATTCGCCTGTGCACCATGACGTTTGCTGGCGACCGTATCAAGCTTTAAATACGCGTCATTGTGGTAGCCGGCTGCTGATGTTTCTTTCTTTTCTCGTTCTCTTGAATCTGGATTGATATGTACGTGTATGTTTGCGTACACATCTCTGCCACACAGCCTGAGCCTGAGCTAGGTGTGCCTTATTTCCGAGGTTGGCCTTGTAGCGCTGTACTTGGCTCCCCCGGTGGAAGAAACCCATTTGGCATATGTCCGGCCTAGGCATGCTATTGATGGGTACGAGAAGAGCACTCCGACGTCTCAATACACTATTTTGGTGACCCGAACACTCAGGCATCTGCCTATGCCCCTCGGTGGCTCCGACTCGGAAGATAGCAGTCATTGTATGTACACGGTGCCCTTCACGCCAGGTACGGTCCTCTATATATCATCTGTGGGGCATCATAACACACTATGTATCAGCTGGGAGAGAAGGGACCCCACGAGCGGCCCAACTTTCATGGACCGATCGTAATGTATTCGACATACTTGATCCGTTCATCCTCAAATTTCATTTATGACTTGTGTTGTCTGCGAATGCGACTGCATTCACCCCGCTGTCGCGGCATCGCCCGTTGGCTCAAGTATAGCCCATGGCCAATGCATTCCCATTCAAGGCAGGGATCGAAGATGCTCGATCAAGCAAATGAAAAAAAGACGATCATGGGACGTGTAACACAACCCAAGTTGTGTGGGGGTCCTGAATAACGCCTATAAACATGCAAGATCGCTCGAATGATCATTCGTATGACACAGAAGGCAAATAATTTTGAAACATGGATCAGTGACAGGTGATTTGAAAAACCGCTGGCTGTGGGACGTGTCGATCGGTGGCGACCCAGTCGTACTGTCAGGGGCCCCTTGGGGTCAGTAATTATGGCTGTGCTCGAAACGTTGTCGAGTGTGAATTTCTTGCCTGTTTAGTTTCTCGGAGTTTTGTGAGTTTCACACTCTCGGCTTCATCCAGAACGCTCACGCCACCCCAATTGCCCAAACCGCGTCGTTTTCCCTTCACTCTTTCCAGTACGTCGGGATGAATGTTCCGGGAGGTATTGGAGGAGTCCTTAGAAGATGGAGGTTTCGAGTCTGGTATTTACCGTTGCTCGATTGTATGGCAATTTCGATTTCGAGTCTGTTGGTTGTGATGTTTCGTCGTTGTGAGTGTGGCCGCATGGTCTATACATCGTCGTGCGTTTTCGATCAACGTCGCAGCTTTGGGGGCTTTTCCAGCGGTGATGCTTATACAGTTGCGGTCCGTGTTGGCGTCTAGATCTCATGGGTCAAGTCTGCCTTTCGGGGCGGCTAAGTCTGATTACATGCGGTTCCTTTAATAATTTTCCACTCATGTTTGCAACAGTCAATGGTACTCTCGCCTTTTGTTCGTGTTCAAGTCAAGGATGACTCCTCGACGCAAAGGACCATGCTCTACTGATCAATTGTGGGGCCAGGTGATGCCCGGAGAGCCTTGACTATAAGCATATTCGACCAATCAAACAAAGTTAGCATCGAGGTACACTTGGAAAGTGTCAAACTCGTCGAAAAGAAAATACCAACTCCTGTGTGGGTTCATCTTCCCCCTCGCCAGATTTTATGCCAGATAAGTTATCTTCAATCCCGATCCCGATACTTAGCCGTATGTCTTCCTCTGAGACACTTGGGGGATATATACGCGTATGCACGCCTTTGAAACTGGGGTGCGCTTGACCGGTGATCTTGTTACTGGCACTGGGTTCGTCAAGAATATACATACGCCATCGATGCGTGTTTGCTCCAGACCTATGGTCTCGCGGCTCACGGAGCCGAGTAGTTGAGTCCGTGTTCCGACACGCACAGAACGGACACGGGATCTTCAATGAGTGGACGTTCTCGAACACACCTGTGGCACAATACGAACGACGAATACGAGACCGAACGTGAAATCCGAACCAGGCTTGTCTGCGTAGAACTTGAAGCCGAGGTGTCAGGCTATGAACTTGTAGGCACAGGAAATGTATTGCTTTTCTAGGGGACACTGGTCTTGGGGCCCTGGAATCGGGGGATGCAGTGGCGCTGGACGAGACCCGCTGTCGATATACCCGTCCGTATGTTTTTCCGGGACCGGTCCGGAATGTGAGCTGTTGGGACTCCAGGGAGCGCGAAGCACGACCCAGAAGTGCTAGTAGAGGACGACCTGGGTTGTCAGCCCTGTTTGCTACGCCCGTCAGGTGCCTCTCTCCGAGGTGTGCAGTTTCGAGCCTGCGAAAGCTCTCGTCAGGGTACTTATAAGAACCGCTACCCCGGCCGCCGCCAAGCTTCCAGGGCCGTTAGGTGGACTACCAATCGAAGGGAGTGGGCTAAAGCAGTGACCCGAGGAGTATCCTGGGCGCGACCCAACGAAAGGTTGGTGACGTGGATGTGGGTGGGGAAGAAGGAGGCTTCTTATCAGTGAGGTATGATCCCCACCATGCCGGCTAGTTCCGGCAAGCACCAAGGTTGGGATTCCGCATCGCCTCCGAGAGCGCCTCGGCCTCGGCCGGCAAGTTCCGCGATGGAAAAGCTGGTTCCAGACCTCGGGGTGCCTTGAACGCTAGCATACTAAATCTGTTCCGTCAAAATAAGGTCGACGCTGAGTTATGAAGGTCCGGATCTATGAATAGCCACAGGAACGGAGTCAGATGGTTGACCGCGGTTAAACGGGAGGAGATAAACGGAACGCAGGAATGACAATTCACCGTGACCGTCGGGACACGTTCCTGAACCTCCATCTCAAGGACAACCACCGAAAAGGATTCAGACAGAGCTGCAGCGATAAAACACGTCCTTGAGTTGCACCAATCCAGGCAAGCGTTTGTGTCCATTTTTTTTAGTCGTTCATGATGCCTTCCACTTCTGAAATCCCCACGCACACACACGCATACATACAAAAAAAAAACAGGGCTGGCTGAGACGCGACCTCGAAGTCCATGGCTGAACCATGGCCCGAGTCGCAAGCTGATCGCTACTATTCCTCAACTCCCAGGCGGAACCTTCCATGCGAAAGCTTGTTGGTACGTAACTGTTTGATCAATTCCTACAATTCTAATCGTGATGTGACAACGCGCCCAGTGGTTTGGCGCAGTGTGGCGTGATCCCATCTCAAATTGACTCGGTATGTTGATTTAGACTCTGGGCCCGACTGGAGCAAGGAACATAAAGCAAAGGAACGAAAAGACAATGCTTTCATAATCAAAACAGTCAAAGAACTTGAATATCGCGAATATCGTGCCATGGCGAATGCGATCCAACCGTATCATTCCATCCTATCGCTCTGATACAACACGCTCGAATGACTCCATCATAAAAACGAGGGCGGCCTGGAAGAACGTGTGAACGACATATCACTTTCTCCATCGTCCTTACTAGCACCTAAACCATCTAACCACCCCTTTGCAGGCCTGGCGTAACAATGAACCACTCACATTTTCATCTTTCATCCGCGCCCGTAATACTTGAGGAACAACAAAAAGTTGTCAATTTTCAAATCCGAAGCTGCGGACCATTCGGGTCCCATCTAATTCCATTTTGCACAACCTTTGAGGCGACTGAGCGGCGAGTGCGGGGTAACGATAAGCTGAAATGTCGATATTGTACGCCACCTTGTTGGCTCAGGTTCTACGAGAGTGATCATGATCCGAGATTTGCATTTGCGTCGCGCTCAGATGGCGTAGCCCCTCGACTGATTCCGAGTCATCCCTCTGTGTATGTCCCTTCGAGGGAACACCTGCGCAGAGTGCGTCTGGGCGTTCTTGATGTTTATGCGGACCCACTTGACATGCCAGAACGAACCTTGTCTTCCCCCCATTTCGAGGGTGCGAAAAAGGGGGGGCCGAAACTTGAAGGACGTTCAGCACCAGCCAGTCGGGTTGCCAAGAGATCGAGAATCGCCACATGGAGGATCCGACAGATCAAGATCAATATCTGTGCAGAATCGTCTGATGGAATCACTACCGTCGTCCGTGTGACTCTGCACATCACGGTGGTGGGGAACCTCTCTCGTTTTTTGGGACTGGAATCGCAGGCTCGCACGTACGATCCCAATGATTGTGGGCCCTGCAAAAAATAACACATTATGCATTATCAGAGGCCCTATAGTGCGTGCCCAGCTCAGCAGAGGTAACTGGGTATTCCGGTGGGTCCAACCACGGTCAAAAATATGAGTAGCAATTTGTAGATCGTGGAGAGCAACATTACCCGTCGGAGCGGAGTACGGTAAGGATCGCACAGACGCTACCCGCCGACGACGGGGCCGACGGTGACGCAGCGTCGAGCACATGTTCAACGACGTCATAACCCAGAACCTCCCCTCCTTTGACTACGTACGCGGGCGGACTATCTCAGATCTCCCTTCCCCCTTTGAACTCTCCCTCTCGCCTTCATCGTGGTCTAGCCCTGACTAGTGACTAGTGACTCGCGACCCACTACACGTACATGTCACATGTAAAATATGTTCAAACAAAAACGATCTGGTGACAGTGACGCATGGACTACGTCGCTAGAAGAGTGAAGAGATATACGGTTTCAGAACGCCATCGAAACGACCGATGGCAATAAATGCCACGATCATCAAGAATGGATCCGGTGGTAATCAGGGAAAGCGACTGTTCAATAATAATGAAACATAGGGATGTACCTGCTGAAACGCAGCGAAGCGTGATCAAGCAACTGTAGAAGCTTATTGATGAGTGAGATTGATGGTCAGATATCGCATCCTAGTGCTCGCAAGTTGGACAGTTGAATCATGTGACGTCCATAGTGAGATGATTGTGACAATGATAGGGCTTCCAACAAGCAAACTTAATGGACACCTTGAGATGATAAGGTGAATGATGACATTGGCAGTAAGGAACATTTACGTTATCCAGGGAGTAAACGTGGGCACCAATAGGCGTAGCAACGGATATATTTACGTCGAACGATCGTGGAAAGTGGTTTCGACATTTTCCGAGCCAATGATCCAAATATGAGGAGATGCGTACCGTTGACCAGCAGGGCCAGGTGCATTTTTGGTCGAACAAACTAAATTCGGACAGCTGGGGTCCACTCCTCGGCAGCAGGGTTCGGCCGTGAGTGAGGTGTGACCAACATCACACACATTCAAATAAAATAAAATATTTATGTCGGAAATGCTCCCAGCCTGAGTGGACGTGAACGAGGACGAGGGTGAGCTGCACGCTCTTTGGGGCGGTGTTCCCTTACATATTGAAACTGATCGGTCCCTGTGGCCAGTTGTGCCACGCTCAGGGACCCCAGGTTCACGTCACATGACTCAGGATTCCCCCCAGATGCACAGCCCCCGTGACGGGCTTCACAGTGCGATAGCTAGTATTTAGCACTTTTCTAATATCCACTACTTATACCTGTCAGAGTTTGTCAGTCACACAAGGTGACTGAACGAACGCGGCGGTACCAGGTCCCGGGATTCAGCACCGCAATCTCATTTTTATTACCAAAAATGGACCTAGCCCTCCTGGTCAACGGTACTACCAGCTTGACCCGTAACATCGGACGCAGAGCGGATTGCCAATTGTCCCGAGGAAAGTGGAGTTGCGCCGTCTTTGTGGAGCTAAGCGCTGCAAAGACAACATCTGAGGTAGCCCAGGCCTTGGATCGATTTCCAGCCTCAACGACGAAGGGATCCAGTAAGGATAAGGAATTTCCCTGTGAGAAAAGGGTACCACCTTTAGTTGGAAGAAAAAGTCCGACTGATGATAACATAGGATGTATATAAATGAGGTATTTCTCGAAGGATAAGATCTGGAGAGCGGGCGATAAGGACTACATTGGAGCGGCACTCTGGAAAGGCGAAAGACAACGTCATGGAGACGGAGTAAGAAGTAAGGACGACGGGAAGAGTGGAGCGATGAGCAGCGCAAGGAAGAGGAATACACAAGAAAAAATGACCCGGGTATCTGGTCGGTCGGTGATACGGGTGGCAGATTTAATGGCGACGATCACGAGGGTAGATGTGTGATGTGGACGATGAGATGTGAAGAGGGAAAAGGTATCGGACGGTCTAGACGAGGATTCCAGCGGTGGCCGTCTGACAGAAACTCTCACGTCTGGAGAGGTTACAAATAGAAATTTTAGACCGACGCGGATGGCGCAGCGCACGAGCCGGAGGCAGTAAAATGCAAGACAAAACAGTGCTTGGTCACTGCCGAGAAAGGCAAGAGGGCGGTGTCGCGATAAGGCGACCGCAAGGCACGTGTGATCGGAAGAGGGATCTGGACAATTCGAAAGTGGAGCTTACCATATAAGGAAACTTCGCTTATGTGCCGATTCGGCGATCGAGATCTCGGAAAGGATGGGTGTTTGGAGAGATTTTACTTTCAAAACGCGCACCATCAAACCGTCGACTGTCTTTTTTTTTCTCTTTACCGCACACCGTCTCGACGGTTCTGCTGCGCTCTTGCCGTCTGTCTCGCCGTGTAGTGGGTAACTCATGCAACCACCTCCACGTCTCTGACGTCATTCACAGATGGCGCTCTGCCCTCCAGCTCGTCGCTCATTCTCTGATAAACGCGGCCCCGGCACATTCCACACTCTCGGCGACCTCCCAAAGAGAAAACCCGTCGTTTTGGCCCGTAAATCCCCCGTCTTTCACCTTGCCCATGACGACGACGACGACCACTCTTCCTCCCTTGACGAGCATCCCTCACAGCCCCTTTCAGTTTCCATCCCCCCTCCCGCCGTCCCCTTCCCTCGCTCTACCTCCAAACCCTCTTCTGAGCCCTCTGATTCCCGTCCCACTTCTCCTTCTCCTCACCCTCAGCTTGCCAGAGGCGCGTCGGCTCCCATTCTGCTCTCAAACGGAAAACCTCTCAAGTCTTCTCTTAAATCTTCTTCCTCATCACCCACCATTTTGACACCCCCTCAAGCTCAGCATTTGCATTTACGTGCCCGTTCAGAACCACCCTCACCAGCTGTCACCTCAAAAAATGTACATTTCCCAGAAAAGGACTACGCTCTTGCCACCGTCCGTATTTATAATCGTTCAGCTCGCCCCGCTGCGCTCAGCAATCCCGCCAACGGCAATGGAGACGAGACAGAAACAGAGGGAGAGGAGACGCTGCCCACACGCTTCCCATTCCCTCCCCATTCCCCCGTTTTTAATTACGAGATTGACCCAACAAAGTCCTCTCCCGTTCCCTCCGAATTTTCCCCTCTTGCAAATTTACTCCTCGAGGACCTCAACTTGTCCCAGTCCTCACAATCGTCCACCCTAGCCGCGAAACCTCTACTCACAGGCTCTATCCTCGTCCGCAACCTAGCATTTGAAAAACAGGTCGCCATCCGTTTCACCCTGGACGACTGGCAAACCGTTAGTGAGGTCGGTGCTCATTACATCGAATCTCTCTCAGATTTACCGTCCCGAATTCTTCGTTCGCAATCCGCTTCCATCTCGGAGGACATTAGTCCTCAAAGAGGAAGAGGATGGGATCGATTCACCTTTACCATCCGTCTCGAGGACTATGCCCACGCGTTGAGTACTCGCACTCTATGGCTCGCCGCTCGCTATCGTGTCAATTCGACATACCTCGAGCCTGGTTCCGCCCAGTATGGTGAATGGTGGGATAACAATGGTGGCAGGAATTACTGTGTCGTTTTCAGACCCGCCGTCACAGCTCCTACATCCTCCCGAAGCAGACCCCGCCGAGAAACTGTCTCTGGTACTGTTATTTCCTCGTTTCCGTGGCCCGAGAAGCAATACTCATTTCGTGGGCACCAGGACCGATTTTCTCACCGTGCGCCCGACCTCAACCCGCAACGACTTGCAAGAACCATGCGTTGGGTCTTATGATCCCGTTCGTTCCCAACAATAAGGAGATCCAGCTCGTGAATGAGACGGATAAGCGTTTGATGCCCTTGCGCGCTGGAAAACTTAACCTGTGCAATTATGTCCCCCCAACTGTTCGTGCTACATCATCCATCGCATTTCCTGTGAGGGGAGCGTCATCTTCGATCACGAATCCAGAGTTTCCATCCTCGACTGCAACGCAGCCGCCGTCTGACGAAGACACTGGGTCGCCCGCTTCCTCTACGCTTTCAACCCCTTCGGTTTCACCCACGATAGCTCCGCGCGTGATCGTAGGTGGACAGCCTGCAACATTCACTCAGCCCTATGATTCAAGTCAGAAGGAGGAAGACCCCATCACGTCCTCCAGACCTGGACACATTGCAGACTGGGAGTGGTCAGCACCCAGCAAACCACGGATCGAGGAGCTGCATCGTCAAAACGTCGATCTTGTGCCCGTCTGGGAGGTTCCCGAATGGCGGCATCATTCCATTCCATCGCCACCGGGGAGAAAGGATCTTGCCGACAGTAATTCACTTTACGATGCCTTTGTCACGCAGTGGTGCTTCGCCCAAGGACCCTCCGAGTCGAACCATCATGGGTATGATCACGGCGGCATAATGGCATAATCTATTGGCCCTCGTTGCGACCAGGCTGCCATTCATTTCCTTCCCGATTTACTCCATCCCGCAACGCGGTCGTCATGTATTACATCTACAAATGCACCAAGCATTTGCACTGTGCTTGTATTTTTTTTTGTTCTGGGCTATCGCGATTGCATTCCTCCGAGATTCTTGTGTATCTTGTCCTATCCTCACTCTTTGTATGTATCGCCACTCACTACAATGTGCGCTCTGGTCTCCTGTCATGGTTCTTTTTTTTTACATCCCTTCATGGTATCCTTCATGGTATCTCCCTTCGTCATACACATGGATTTGCATCGATGGACTTTTCTTCTTGGGCATAATAGTTCTGGTACATATGGATCATTCCCCTTTCCCTTTGACATGCTTTTAATTCTTACATCTCTGCTTCAATAAAAGTGGGCGCGTGTCGAAAACGATAATCATTTGAAGGAGGGGAGGGAAGGCAACGGGTCGCGGAGAAAACCGAGTCGGACGTGTGTTTGGATTCTCGTATTAGGTTAGGCATACCAAGAGGCAAACTCGCCATTCAGGGCCCCGGGTGCGATGGGTCGGTAGGCAACGTTTGTCAGGATTTACTCAAACGCGTCGGTCGAGCTCCCGTACACACGTGTATGTCGTCGACAGTTGATGAAAATGTAGATCAGGCACTCGGATCGACCGCGTGATCGTTTGATACAGATGTCGGATCTCATGCCACGTACATATCATCCATCTCAGGCTGGGCCGTCCTAGGACCTCAGGCATCACACGCCGTCACGACGTCGCGCGGACCCACGTCCTGCAGTGTATATCCAAGCTGTACCCCGGGCTCGGGCTCGGATGCGTGGAATTCCGTTGTACATGTCATGTTCTGCCAAAAGCGGTATCTGATATGCCAGGGATATGGATAGGGATCGAGCCGGGTGGTGACAGGAGCTGCGCACCGGTGAGTGGTACTTGGCGCTCGCAATGAGGTGGGGTACGGACGGCAATCATTGTGCATGTTTCGAGTCGCCTGAAGCAAAGAATTCAAGAAACTCGGCTCCCGACGATAACGATGTATATATACCGTGTGTTGATCTCGGGGCTTGGGCTTTCCAGCTGGACGTCGCGCGGGACAAAGAACAATATTGATGGGCCACGTCGTCTTTTCGCTTTTTTGAGCACGTTGGCAGAAAGGAACTGGTGAAAGGGCTATTAGTCATGCCGTAAGCGATTCCAATTCGGCTTTCGACGCCCGAAAAAACAAGGGGTGAATGGTGAACGAGGGAGGGTGACAACCAATCCGCCGTGTTTGAGTGCGAAGTCTTCAAATTACTGAAGTCCCACCTTGCACTCATGATTGGGCCGACTTGCTATCGGGGATCCAAAGTTTTCTTGCAACGTCGATGCTTCCAGCCACTATTTGGGCGAGGTCAATGAAGGTACGTCTCCGTAAATTGAACGAATTCTGCAACGTGAAGCCCAGACAACCCGACGGCTTTCCACCCCTGCCCACCTCCACGCGTGTTGAGGAAGAGGTCGTCCTCGTTGTTGCACTCGAGGTACTGGCGCCGGACTCGAATCTCGGCGATGGATTCCCCAACATCAATAAAAGTCGTGCATGTGTTACGGACCTGATACACAGAAAGAAGCTAGGAGAAAACAAAAAACAAAAAAGAATGAACACCAACGAAATCAACATCCAAACGTCATACGCGACACACCCGCAGACTTTGCCGATGATGTGGCGTTTCTCCATGAGATGAAGTCCTTCTGCATTGTCGACGTGATTGTAATCACCCTTGGTGACCATCAACTGAGTCAATCCCGGTATATGTTTCGGTAACCTGTCAGGCGTTCGCAGGTGGCAATGACATAGCGACAACAGCACAAGCAGATCTTGCTTCCATTTGCCTTGAGCTGGAGACGAGAATGTCACGCGTCTCGAGCACACGATGCACGATGGGGAATTCACGCACTGGGTACCTTGTCTTGTACATTGTTATGCCACCTGTCTGATACCTCAGGATAGCACTTCGAGCAGTATCTGGGAAGTCTATGGCATTCGTGTATTTGTTTGCGAGATAGTCTGGCCGTGGTGGGTCAGGGAACTTGTCGTTGAGTGTCCAAGCGTATTGCCAGTGTCGACGAGGCAGTGTGTGAGCGCAACCAATCGAGCTCCGGAGGGACACGTAGGAAGGGCGGGAACGCCCAGCCTACCCATATATGTGAATGCGACATGGTTCAAATGGGTGTGCAGACGTCTCCCATGTTATGGAAGTTTGAGTGTCCCCTTTCCGAGAACGCGCCGTGTTTTGTGCGCGATGGGTCGTGAGTTGGTCTAAGTTTTGAACCGAGTCCTGCAGGCTGTAGCCAAGATATGACGAGCAATTACAAGTTCCAGGGTAAGACTGTGTGTGGAAACGAGGGCAAGTTTCGCCGATGTTGACTGCTTGCGTGGTCGTCGCATACCTGGGATCCGAATAAGAATAGGCGCCAGAGACACGACCAATATGAGAATACAGTTTATGGTGCAACTTCGCACACTACGAGTAAACCGAAACACATCCCATTCCTTGATATTTCGGCGCCGACGATTGTGTACCATTGGTGACGATGTCGTCGACGAATACCTGTGCGTAGTAACTTGGAGGAGTGATTGAACAATGCTGACCATTCAGTAAGCCCAAACGATAGTGCTCGACACCGGTAACCGCTCTGACTGGCTATACGCAGTCGCTTTCCACCCCGACGGAGAGCATGCTTGGGGTGGGAGTGACAGTGGGATTCGACAGTGGCGACTTGCAGACGGTCAAGAGGTCCGAAAGCAACTGGGAATGTATGTATTGGCCATTTGTGTGTCGAGGGATCAGAAGTGGATTGTGTTTGGGACTCGCGCGGGGGCAAGCGTGTGGGATGCAGAAATGCATGAACAGGTCATCGACGTGGAGGGCGCAAACACGGTGCGGGCAGTCGACATCTCCCCTGATTCGACCAGGTTTGCCAGCGGGACCGAAGGAAGGAAAGCGAGCATTTGGAACATCACGAGCGGGGAGAGACTCGTTGGTCCGCTCGAACATGATAATCAAGTCACTGGAATCAAGTTCTCCCCAACTGGCGACCACATCGCCACTTCGTGCAGCGGGAGCTCGATTCACGTCTTCGACGGTCGGAACGGCGATGAACTCATTAATATCAAGACTGACATACCCCGACGAGCCCCAGCCACTCCACTTGCATGGTCAAGCGACGGCCAACAAATTTTTGCTACGTCCCGCGACAGCAAAATCAGGTCTTTTGATGTCTCCACTGCGTCCCAGATCGCAGAATCGCCGATTCTCCATAACAGCGACAACGACGTCCCCTCTATCGCTTTAGCCCCCAACGGCAACTTCATCGCTACTTATGCACCGCATTCAATTTCGTTCCTGGAGACATCGACACTCACTCGGATTGCCTTGGTCGTTGAGAACAACGAATACATTCAGTCGATTGCTGTCTCCCCAGACAGCAGTTATATTGCGACTGGACAACATGGCGGGAAAATTGGCATTCGTCATCTCCACGGCGTTCTCCCGGACCAGTATGGTCCTTTCCATGTAAGAATTTGTGCCTTCATAGTCCCGGAATGTTGAACATTCCATCTCCTATGTTGATGGACCACATAGGTTTGTACTCGCGAGGAAGGACAACAAGACGAGCAGTCTCCGACCTCGGGTGGTCATGACAGCAAACCACCCGACTCGAATCTGGTACGAGCTTGTCGTTCTGTCACCAAAAGAGCTGTGCTAACTCCATTGTATACCTACAACAGGAAGATTCTGTGAAATCCAGCTCACTCGAGTCCGAAGGGCACATCAAAGATGGTGATGATCTCGAGGTCAGCATTAGTTCTTCTGTTTCAACATCCAAGCGGGTTCTCACGATGGCGTAGGTCGAGGTGCCGGCGAGCGCGCCAGCTCCCCAATTTGACTTTGACGAGGTTGGTGGTTACCACATTTTCCTCTTGCTTCCGTGTTGACACTGCTCGAGCCATCGTCCCCGGCATCCTCCGACCATCTTCGGGAAGATGAGATACTGCCCTCCCATGCCATGTCACAATTGTCAGGTGGCCTACCAGTGATCTCCACTCCGGATGCACGCGCAGAGCAAAATCTTGACCCCGTCGAGTCACACCAGGGCCGTTCGGTATTCAAAAAATGGCTACAGAGGAAGAGTCACAAAGACCTCACTTTGTATAAGCATGGTCGACTTTCAGGAAAGTCGCCCCAGCCTGCCGATGGTGGATATCCTTCGCACTTACCAGCGAGAGTGGATGCCACAAATGAGGGACCTTCGTGGATGGCTGCAGGTCAACGTCAACGAGTGAGCACTCTTCCTTTATAGACGAACGGATGCGATGTGTCTAACATATTATTTTAGCGAGCGGTCGCAAAACCCGTTGTAAAACAACCGGTTCGTTGTTCCTCAGATCTGTATGCAGGGACTCATCGCACATCACAGCATAAATCGCCTCCCAAGGCTGCTGTTCCCAAGCGTTCAAACGAAGGTACTTCCCGTGGCGGACAACGTGCTGCGGCCTCGGTGTGTCTCTTTCTGGCGATGGTGGACCTCGTCACGATCACTCATGTCCTATCAGGCACAACAAGAGAATAATTCATCTGAACCGTCAGCCGCGACGGTCCATGTAATGGTGCGTGTGATTTCCTTTAGCTTACGTTGTTAGACTCACAGTGGATCAGCATCAGCAAGGATCAGGCGATGCTACCATTTCGATCAGGTTACCTACCATTTCGATCAGATTACCCGCGTGGATGTTGTGCATTCGCTCAGGTACACATGATGGGACGCATTGATCCAGGTGATTCCACACAATACATGTAGATATTACATTGAATTGCTGGTAGTATGCGAACATCGACCGTGCAGTTCTTTCACCTCGCAACATGAATCCTGACAAGCCCGTCAATGATCGAGCTCGCTAGGGTATTTACTGAACAGCCGTTGCTGAAGTCTACACACGGGGGTTTGGATTGGAAGACTGTCTAATTGATTAGGGCCGTTGCAAACCTGAAGAGTGTCAACCAAGCTTAGCGAGGATATGCATGCATTAGGCTGTCGCATAAGTCAACTTTGGGCAAGAACGCCAACGTCTCGATGTTCAACAGTGAATGAAACCGATAGCTTGCGTTCGAAGGTTGTCACCATCTTCGATTACGAATCCCGGACTAGAGTTACCATCCTCGTGCACAATGCGACCGCCGTCTGACGAAGACACTGGATCACCCGCTTCCCCTACCCTTTCAACCTCTTCTGTCTCACCTACGATGGCCCCGCGCGTGACGTAATTGGACAGTCCGCAACCTTCACTCAGCCCCATGGTTCAAGTCAGAAGGAGGAGGACGCCATCACACCCTCCGGACCTACACATTGCAGACTGGGACTGCTCAACACCCAGCAAACCGGGGATTGAGAAGCCGCCTCGTCTTGAACGCCGATCTTGTGCCTGTCTCGGGGGTTTCCGCACGACGGGGCGATATTATATCGTTATCGGGGAGAAAGGCTGAGTCGCCGAAAGTAATTCACTTTACGATACCTTCGTCACGCAGTGGTGCTTTGCCCAAGGATTATCCCTGAATCATCCTGGTTATGATCACAGCGGGATCATTGCATAATGCATCAGCTCTCCTTGCGACCAGATCCTGATTTACTCCATGTAAGGCCATCTCATTTTCTTTCTTTTGGGCAATTGTTTTCTTTCGAGTGAGCCATGTTATTCTTTATTTAGGTTGCACGCGCTATGCGGAAAACTCGCCCACAGTGTCGGTTGGTTTTCTGGTAGAACACCAAGGGGCATGGTGAGAAAACCCTCTCCCACTACCGATGCGATGCTGGTAAGTGAAACAATCAAAGGCAATTAACCTCCCATTGCATGCTCATGTGAAATGGAAGCGGACTCTAAAGGTTTCAACGAACGCGAGTTTCAAATGGGGGTTACAGTGTTACTCGTGTAACAGTCATGTTCCATATAGCTGTTTCAGGCGATGCCTCCGACGGGGCACTAGACTACGCTGGACCTCCTAGGTGCGTGTCACTTAAGTAGTATATATTGTGCATGAAATTTATACACAGTTATATATAAAGTGCGACACCCAAGTACCGCTCGTTGGAACAACGTGTCACGATACTCAAGACACCCTCTCGAGCCTCGATGGGCATATGCACAAGCTAACGACAGTGCCTGGTTGGCAGGTTCACGGCCGGAAGGTGAGTTTCACTAGTATCCGTCCGAGTGACGTCGGGAATAATCGGGATGCTAGTGGAATTTAAGGGGAGGGGGGGGCGTGTGCTTCAGAAGAAAACCCTCAGAAGCCTCCCCAAACGAGTTCTCAGCTGCTCGATCTACTGGCGCGCATGTGTGGTTACTATGGTGTCGCTGCCGCTGCCGTTATGACCGTCGTCGTAAAGTTGTCTCAACCCTCCAAGGTGAGTGTAGTGGCCGGAAACACTTACTCTTCTTACTAGTAATTCTCCAGATTCATGCTATACCCACAGTCGGGTCGAGCAGCTGGCTCGGTTCATATCTGGCTGGCTTAAAATTTGCAACCAATTGGATTGACGTTATACAAGAAGGGTATGAAAAGGCAAGTCCGCGGACTTGACACATTTCGTACATGTTCACTCACAGTATTGCAGCACAAGTCAGCGCCATTCAAGGTTGCGGAACTCTGCCGCTGGAGTGTCGTTATCGGCAACCGCAAGCATGTGGATGAACTACGGAGAGCTCCAGATGATGTGCTCTCTTTCCATGAAGCCGCAAATGATGCGAGTAACTCTTTTCTTCTGGTAGGATTCACTTGTACTAAATTCCACTGACAGAGACTCGGTGTATGCCGATAGAGGCAAAGTAGAGCTTCGCTAGGTGGTTCACTCCTGAGGCCTGAGTACTGAGTCCCGTATCTATTCATAACTGGAGCTTGGGTAGTAGATGCTACCGTGACGTCCGAGTCGGTCACTCGCAGGCTGGTACTACACATCATTCACATCAAGATTCATGGTCAGTCCATCCATTGACGTTGGAGAGAATACATCACATTGAGTTTGCGGGTCCGGTCAATCGAAAAGCAAATGAAAATTCGATGTGGTTATATCCGCCCGCACTCTGCAAGATCTTGCAGTGATTGTTGTCAAGAATGTACGCAAAGGAAGCGTCATTGTAGTTACTGCAGGCTCTGAGTAGCTTGTTTCAAATCCTGCATAGGCCTCGGCGGTTCGCTCTCTGCGTGTATCTGCACCCCTAAGTCACTAACAATCAAGCGAAGAAACTTCAATTTGCACATTATTGGTCATTCATTTTTTAATTTGTAATGCGTGACAAACGAGAACAGGTAAACTTCGGAAACTGTCACAACAGACCGCTGAAGAGTGAATTGAGGTAACCCTCCCTTTAATTAATCGACACGAGGTGGTCCGGGTGTAGAGATCTCCCAGAAAGTAGTCGCCATGTGCCATTTCGCTGGCCACACCACATTACCACTTGAACTGCATATTGGCTTGCTCGTGTGCGCCACCGCCCACCCTTGAAGAGTCACCTGCCAACAAATCAGACATGTAGGATTCAGAATGGTCGGTAAACGTAGAACTCATGGGAAATAGAAGTTTCGGAGATCATGCTGCTGCCGCCAGAAAGCTTGATGCCCGACTTGAACACTATCTATATCGTCAACTCCCGATTGGTGACAAATAGTCCTTTGGGAGGAACGAAGAGGGTGGGATGTTCGAAACCACAGAAAAGATTGAGGAAAAACTGTCATGTTGCTGTCGGACATACCCGTTCGTCGTCGGTTTGCTGTTGCCGACCTCCAAACCTTATGACGTGTTTCGCGCCAGCACCGCAAATACGACAGCTGACTTTCCTTTTCGTTTTGAATGTCTGAGATAGTCTGCACATGGTGAACCAGGGAAATCGTCGTTGAGCGCTGGGGCATCGCTAGCATCAACAAGGCTGTGTGCGAGCGCAATCAGTCCTCCGGAAAGGCACGTAGGAAGGGCGGGGACGCCCAGCCTACCATACACATGATTGTGGCATGATTTGGATGGATACACAGACGTACATTCATCTGGAGTTTGAGCAGGCCCTTTGAGAACATGCCGTGTTTTGTACGCGGTGTGTCGCAAGTCAATCTAAGTTTTGAACTGAGTCCTGCAGTCGAGATATGACGAGCAATCGCAAGTTCCAGGGTAAGGCAACGAGGGCAAGTTTCGCCGACGTTAACTGCTTGCATGGTCGTCGCATGGCTGGGATCCGAGTAAGAATAGGCGCCAACAGACCATATTGATCATGAGAATAAGGAAAGGTGTTTATGGAGCAACTTTGCGCAGCGGGAGTAAACAGGAACACGTTCCTTGACGTTTTCGACACCGACGACCATTGGTAAAGATGTCGCCGACGAAGACCGGTGCGTGGCAGCTATGCGGAGTGACTAAGCAATGCTGACCATTCAGTCAGACCAAACGATAGTACTCGACACCAGCAGTTCTGGCTGGGTGTGGGCAGTCACATTCCAGCCTGACGCCGGAAGGCATCTTTTGTGCGGGGGTAACGATGGGATTCGGCGATGGCGACTTGCAGACGGTCAAGAGGTTGGAAAGCAAACGGGAATGACGTTGTACGCCATTTCTGTATCGAAGGACCACAAGTGGATAGTCTGCGGGACTACGAAGGGTGCAAATGTGTGGGACGCAGAGCTGCATGAAAAAGTCGTCGACGTGGAGGGCACAAACTGGGTGAACGCAGTCGACGTCTGCCCTGATTCGACCAGATTTGCCACTGGGACTGGAGGGGGTAGAAGCAATGACCACGCGGCGAGCATCTGGAACATAACGACGGGCAAGAGACTCGTTGGCCCGCTCGAACATGATAATTACATCAATGCAATCAAATTCTCACCGAACGGCGAGAACGTCGCTAATGCTTCTCGACTGCGCCTCATCCGCCTTTTCAACAGTCGCAATGGTGACGAGCTCATCACAATCAAGACCGACATACCCAGTTGGGGTCCTGCTACTCTGATTTCATGGTCCAGCGACGGCCAGCAAATTTTTGCCATATCCAACGACAAGAAAATCAAGTCTTTCAATGTGTCCATCGGGTCCCAGGTTGCAGAATCGCCAATTCTCCATGACGGTGACAATGACGACGCCTACTCTCTCGTTCTAGCTGCCAATGGCAAATTCATCACTACTTTCAAAGACCATTCCGTCTCGTTCCTGGACGCTCCAACACTCACTCGTATTGGCCCTGTAATCGAGGACGACGATCGGATATGGTCAATTGCTATCTTCCCGGACAGTAGCTATCTTGCGACTGGACGACGTGACGGAAAAATCGTCATTCGTTGTCTCCACAATATTCTCCCTGACCTGTATGGCCCTTTCCATGTAAGTATTTGTGCCTTCATATAGTCTCAGCATGTCGGATAAGCCCCATTCTGTCTCACACATTAATAAACTACATCAGACTCATCTACTAGCGAGGAAGGCCAACAAGACGAACAGCCTCCGACCTCGGGTGGCCCTGATAACAAACCACCCGACTCAAATCCGGTACGAGTTTGTCATACGGTCACTAACAGTACTTGACTCTGTTGCATACGTGCAACAGGAAGTCGCTGGGAAATCCAGCCCACTCGAGTTCGAAGGACACAGCAACGACGGTGATGATCTCCTCAAGGTATTGATCGTTCGTTTCCCTCTCGAACCGAGTTTAAATTCTCATGGTGGCATAGCACGAGGTGCCAGCGAGCACGCCCGCTCTTGAATTCAACTATGACGAGGTTGGTGATCGCTTCAATCTTCTGAGTTTTGTGTTGATTCTGCTGGACCCATCGTCCCCGGAATCCTCTAAACATTCCCAGGAAGATGAGATACTACATTCCCATGCCATGTCACAATCGTCAGGTGGCCTACCAGTGATCTCCACTCTGGATACACGCGCAGAGGAAAATGTTGACCCTGTCGAGTTACACAAGAGCCATTCAACATTCAAAAAATGGCTACAGAGGAAGGGTCACAAGGACCCCACTTCACATAAGCCCGGTCGACCTTCCGGAAAGTCGTGCCAGCCTGCCAATAGTGGAACTCACCAGCGAGTGTGGATGCCACAAATGAGGGACCTTCGTGGATAGCCGCAGGTCAACGTAAGCGAGTGAGTGCTCTTCCTTGGTATGCTTTAGCTCACATCGTTCGACTCACAGTCAATCAGCATCGACCAGAGACAGGCAATGCTACCCTTTCATTCACGTTTCCCGCGTGGTTGTTGTGTATTCGCTCGGGTACAGATGATGAGACACATTGATCCAGGTGATTCGACACGATTCACGTAGATACCAGTCACCTCGCAACATCAATATGAGTCCCAATAAGCCCGTCCATGATCGAGCTCGCCGGGATATACACTCAACCGTCATTAATAGATGAAGTCACACAGACGGAGGTTGTGTTGGAGGACAGATTCAGATTCTAGAGCTGTCGAAAACGTCAAGAATGTCAACTTCGATAAGGGTATGGGTATGTGTTAGGCCGTCGCGTTCCTCCTGTTCGATGTTTTCCTTGTTCATGACGGATCCAAGTATCGCTTAGTGAGAGTGTCCAAACCCCGTGGTGATTTCCTTGCGAACAAGGACTATCCAGCATCAGTCTTGCAACTCCTCACGTTGACCTGACACTCGTGACGATACCGATGGGAACTTTGGGAAGGTCCCAGGCACATTCACAAATTATTCTACTCTCTGATCCTTCGCACACGACATTTCGAGAAGTGACCAAGTTAGACGACATGACACATACTACAACCAACTACGCGTCACTCGAAACATTCGTCGCAATCATCTATTCGAGATCCCCACCTCGGACTAGGTTCCGAAAGGTTCGCCCAAGTCAAGGTCACGGCCCGAACTTTCAAAAAAGGTTGGCCGACTGAACATGCATTACGTTGCAGATACTTAGACAAACCACGCTCTTCCGTGACAGCTAGAAAAAATCTAATGCTAAAATCGGGGCATGTAATACACGTGCAAGGGAACCGTTCAGTCAACCCTCCTTCTGAACATGACCTTGGCACTCGGATTAGGAAACACCGCCGTGGCAATATGTAGCGATGGCGGACGCGTCGCGTTGTCCGCCAGCTTGACATCATATGTCACCACGATATGGGCCAACATGGATTTCAGCTCGTTTGCAGCAAAGAAACGTCCCGGGCTAATACACAGTCAGCAATGGTAATGTCTCATCATCGTTGCACACTGCAAGAAAGAAAGAACGTACCACGCGTGTCGACCATGTCCGAAGGGCAAATACTCGGTCGTCGTCGACACAAATTGATGCTTCACACCCTCGTCGTCCTCTTCACACAAGTCGGCGAATCGGAAGGGCTCGAATGCGAGCGCGTTTGCGTAGAACGCTTCATCGCGTTGTATACATCGCATGGCTGTGACGATCGTGGTGCCCGTTGGTACAAACGTACCGTCCGAGAACGTGAAGTCTTTCAATGCCTTGCGCCTCAGACCCACTAATTGGCTGAATGATCAGAGTCAGGTGACGCATCAAATGGATACGGAGACACCTACAGCTGACAATGCCTTCGAGACGTTGGCACTCCTTGAGGAAGCTGTCTACTTTCCGCATCTTCCCCAGTGCAACCTTCGACCATCCCTCCTTCTCAACGATCCCTTCAACCTCCTCCCGGAGAGGCTTGATATATTGAGGGTTCGCTGCCAGGTAAAAAAGCGCATGAGTGAAACTCTGTCGTGTGACATTAACCAAGCGGGTTAGAGCTGCGATAAGATATTCAAGGCTACCTGGGAAGACGTCTAACCGCAAAATGGAACAATCTGAGCATCGTAGGTATGCGACGAGACGATAAGGACCTACGTGGATAGCCGCAAAGTTGAGGACCAATATACGAGTTGTCAAGGATTCTGCTGTCGACTCTGGACCCTCTGCCTCGTCCATCAACCATGATAGAAAGTCGTTCTATCAAAAACGAATAGTGAGGATCGATCTCGTCTGAAAACGTGTTTGACCAACAGGTTTGTCGGCCCACTGATTTCCGTACTGATCTAGGTGTTTTTGTCGCTCCTCGATTATTGGACGAAGAAGCCTCCTTCCACGTTCGTTGCTTTGCTTAACGTTCGTAAAGAACCGGGCAGCAATACTGTCACTAGGGTGAACGCTAGGCCTCGAGAGGCGACTACAAGCGACCTACGGTTTCAGCAAGTCCGGGAACAGCCTAATAGTCATCCCTCCTTTGACGACATCGAGGGTATACTGAATGTTGAGATCTACCCAGTCAGGGTCACGGCCTAAACAATTGAAGTAAGAACCAAAAGAAAGGGAGACGATGGGCAACCTCACACAATGGGAGTCCGACAAAGACCCTGTTGCTCGTTCTGCAGACTACCTTTTGCACACTTCTTCTCGCCGGGATACTCTTCCATTCTGGTTGTTCCAAACATTGATGAATAGCACACGCGAACGAGAGCGAGATGCTCACCGTTGCCCTTGAGATCCAGGACGTCATCAAAGGCCACAGTGATCTCGTTTATGATTTCTGGACACAAGGCTCCGATATTCCGAGTCAGTTGTGACCGCACAATCGGAATATGATAGGGGTTATGGTGAACTTGGGGTCCCAGTGTGTATTCGAAATGAAGTTGCTGTCGATGACATTCAGTACAAGTCACTCCTACTAGGAGAAAATAGTTACTCGCATCATTCATGGCCTCATTGAGAGAGAACACATCATCGGGGACTCTCCGTAGTTCATCTAGATGCTTGTGGTTGCCGAGAACGACGATCCAGTGGTAGAATTCCACAACCTTGAATGGCGCTGACTTGTGCTGCAATAGTGTGAATGAGCGTGCATGAAATGTACGAAGCGCCATCCTTGCCTTCTCATACCCTTCTTGTACAACGTCGATCGCATTAGTCAGAAACTTTAAGCCAGCCCAACATGAGCCGAGCCAGCTACTCGACCCAACAGTGGGTATAGCATCAAGCTGGGGAAACCAGCGAGAATTGAGGAGAGCAGGTGTTTCCGGCAACTACACTCACCTTGGAAGGCCGGGACAACTTTACAACGACGAAGACAGCAGCAGCAATGCCTGCGACACCGCAAGTGATAACCGGGGTGCTTGCCGGTAGGTCTAGCAGTGAAGGTCTCATTGAGGGAGGTTAGTTCCCGGAACTGACAGCTGTCACCTGGCATAAATATGGAGCCAGATATGCATGGAAAGAATCTGAACCTTTCCAATAACGTGATGGCGGCCGCATCAAGTTTCAACAGATCGTAAGGGCGCTCCACATACTAACAAAAACCCCGCTTATCAGAAGGTATTTGTTCCTGTCAGGCTGTACTCGTATTCTCGCTTGGCGAACCCCAGGCCCTTTAAATGCGACGCTCGACTCGGAGGGCCCAGGCAGACTTAATAACGCCCGTGACAAGCTCATCAGTCACACTGTGACACGTTTGCACGTTTGTAAGCATGCGGGTTGTGGCCCACCATGTTGGTTTCCCCTCTCGCTGACACGTTGATGTTGGCGTTTGCCTTGTTTAAAGGTATGATTACTGGCGGCGCACATATGTTCTGCCTTTGAACGCGCGCTGTCAAGTTAATGTATACACATGTCCGATTTCAACGGACTGATCACAGGTCAATCGTCTGATAGCCTATCATCAACCACACGTATACGATTAGCTAATGAAAGATCGAACAGCCCTACGACGTTCTTCCGGCGCAGTAAATTTCCTCAATTAATGTAACTTATCTCAAGAAGCCGTTTTAGACAGAATGTCATTCCGACTCAGCCTTCAGGCCTTCATGATCAGGCTGCGGAACGAGGTGAACCTTCCACCCCTTACAAAATGCTGTTTCGTGTTGCGTTGTGCGCACTGCAATGGTGTAGGAACTGTGTGAAGCCGATTTATCGCTAAAATCCCAGGGCAGTATGCGTCAGCCCCATTGGTTGTAGGGACTTAATGAAGAAGCCGATGTCAGGGTTACCTGGTTCCGATACGGCTCGGTGACCACTCTGTCAGTGACAGCACCACGATCTTTGTTGGGTCTCGTATTTTCAGGTTTGTATGTGAGCTGGAACTTCCTGGGGGTATTTGGCGGTTGAACGTCGACGAGCCTGAGACATTAACTTCGTTATAAAACGCCGAGGCTGCCGCTCGAGTACCCTTCACCAAATCCGATCATAAAACCTTCTTAGCGATGAGTGCGCTTTGTCGAACGGATAGCGACCGTCTGGAAAGTATATTATCTCGACTCATGCGGTTTCTCTACCCGCATGGGTCTCGCAGGTGCTGGGCACGGCCGTTTGGGTCTGATTTCATCTGTTACATCCCAATAACGTGTCTCCAAGACGTATTTGGCACAAAGACATCGTCGACAGATCATAGAGGCCTCTGCCATTGGTTAGGACAGCCAGACAACACCTGCGCTGAGCACTCTTTGCTTTCTGTCTCTGCTTTTTTGCCTGACATGGTACGACGTGGTTGTTTGCTGTCGCTGGTGGAATGTGTCCATGACGAACTTGGCTCAGTTCCGATCTCGTCTCGGAGAACCTAAAAGTCTTCAAGTGGGTTTGTTGGCCCGGCTTCCTTATCGCCACATGGGCTCTAGGGGTGCGTTTTTGAGCCTGCGAAAGCTCTCGACGGGTGTTTAGGGAGCTACGAGCTAGATGCTGAATGGGAGTAAAAGCGAGTGCGACGAGGTATGCTTAGCAGTGAACCTGTGGTGACCAACCGCACAGCTGGTGGCCCGCCACATGCATAGGTGAAGCGGTACAGAGTCTTTCTGTTGTTGTTTTTTTCTGTGCGTTTCATGGCCGTGGTTGAATTCCCCTTCTTTCTGACACGTCGATGAATCGACGTTTGCCTTCAAGCTTCCAAGATGTGGTCACTGGCGGCGCATACCCTGCCTTTGAACGCACGCGTCAAGCTACGGTGTTAATTGAATTGGTGATGTGCGACTCATTTGCATGTATGCCTTCAACCTTTTGGAAAGTAAGCCCGATTTGAAGTGGTGGAGTCCACTTGAACACACAAGGTCAAGTTTTCATTTAGCTCAGGCATCCTTTTCAGCCGTACAAGAATCATCAGATTTATTTCGACCGTCAGTTATGCTGGGCCCTGGCAGACCAACCTCGTCCACCAACTCGAAGAGCTCCACCTCATCCAATCTTCACTCCTCCTGGGCGAACGCTTCGCTTTTGTCCGACTGCCCCCTGAAGACCTCGCCATATGGTCCTCCCTGCTCGAGTCGGCGGCAGCTCGACGCCTTTACCGAAGCTGGCGGGCTTCGACGACGATCGTGCTGTGATCGCCTCGCTCACACATCCGCCTTGTCAGGCACGTTTTCAGATGCACGTCGTCTCGAACTACCGCCGTGTACCGACATCACGGACCTCGAGTCAGCCATCAATGCAGTCACGTCGATCCGAGTCAGCGTCAAAGGCGATCACGTCTCTTGTGACGCTCAAGAACGCTGGCACGCCGAGATCGATGATACGTGTGCGTAAGTATCGTGTCGAGATCGAAGTCGTTGCCCTTCTTTTTTCTTCTTCTTCCTCTTGTTACCCTCCACCCCACCCTCCATCCTCCTCTTGTTTTGTCACTTGTACCACGGTGTCGCAGACCCCGCTCCTGACGTCCGGATCGGTACCCACTCCCGCTACACCACCACCCTCCAGATGCACGCGATAACGGATTAAGAAACCATCCCATCCGCGGTTCGTGATGCGAACCGGGCACGAACGACCCGATTGCAATTTCGAGGATAACCCAGGACTGAACCTCACAGTCAGAAGTGTCTGAATCACGTACCCGAACTCTATGGTATGTAGAAAAGAGCACCGGTGTATCACGACGACGTCTGGATGAGTCTACCACTCGACCAACTAAGGTACGTCGACGTCTGTTTGATCCAATCGACAAGCTCCTCCCGCCTGACCTTCGTACCCTGATCCGTCGCCTGCACCTTGACCTTCTTCCCGTCGACGGACTCCCACTTTTGTTCCTTCACGATGACCAACCCTTGCTTCAGTTCGTCACCGCCCAGCAGAATATCAAACGGCACCTCGTCCCTTTCCGCCGCCGCAAACTGTGCCGGCAGTTTTGGTTTCCGCTTTGCCAGGAAATCCGTCTGTAGAAAGTCGAAAGTCGACGTCAGTCGCTCACGTCCATCCCAAAACGGAAACCAGTTTGCCCACCTTGATCCCAGCCTCTCTCAGCTTCTGAACCAGCTTAATCCGCTCCTCTAGCAACCCATCGCCCACAGCGATCACGTATGCCATCGTTTCCTTACTTCGCATGCCCTTCTCTACCCACTTGGGCCATACGAGCGCGAATATGCGATCCAGCCCGATGCTGACGCCGATGCACGGACATTGGGCACCCTTCTTTCCATCCCCTGCTGCTGCAGACGCGAAAGAGCTCACGAGATTGTCGTACCGTCCACCGGCGGCGATGGAACCAACGCCCACTTGGGATTCGTCCACTTCTTCTTCCTCCTCTGCATCTTCAGCTTTTGGCTTTTTGGCTTTCTTTTTGGGAGCCGCGGGTGCGGGCGTGGGTAATGTTTCGGACAGCGTCGACGCAGGACCGTTGGGGGAGAAACCGGGAGGCGCCGAGGCAGCCACAGTAGCTTCGTATATGATTCCAGTATAGTAATCGAGACCACGTGCCAACGACATGTCGAAGGAAATCTGTCGATATGTGAGAACGATGCGCGATCAGGGATACTGGATTCGACGTACTTTATCAAGGACGTTGTACGCGCCGAGGAGCGTGAACAATAGTTCCATCTCCAGGATGCCGCCTTTTGCATTGGGATTGGACATCAATGTTCCATCGGCTTTGAGGTGGTCTAGTAAAGATGGTCCCCCTGTTTGGTTGCTCGTCGTCACTCTGAGAGTTGATAGAGTTTTTGGGGAATGGCTGACCTTTGAGTTTGACATACTCTCCAATCCTGTCCGCGACCTCGGGGCTCAGCCCTTTCTCATCTGTCATCTCCTTCTTAACATCCGCCCAAGGTAGCTAGCAACTCGGAAGCTGAGTAAATCAACGCAAAGTATATCTTCATGCAGATGCGTACCTTGTCTAGTTTGTCTACCGCAGAGGAGATCGTACGTATTTTCTCCGGTGGTACGCCACACGTCTCGAAAATCCCATCTAATATTTTACGGTTATTAATCTGTCGCGTAGAGTGTTCAATGGACACATGATGTGAGATCACCACACTCAACATCTCACCTTGACTGTGAACTCGCCCACGTCCAGGCGTGTCAGAATCGTGCAAAGCAAACTAACGATCTCCGCATCAGGAATCATCGGGTCCCACACACCGACGATATCCAAATCCTAGCGCAACGGGTCAGTGACCCGATCGGAGCGGCACAGGGGAAGAAACAACGCACCGCTTGCATGAACTCTCTCATCCGTCCCTTGGACATGACAGGGTTATCCCTCCGATAGACCTTTCCCACTTGCCATATTTTGCCTTGTATCGTCGCACCAGACATAGCCACGTATCGTGCGAGCGGAACGGTGTGATCGTACCTCAGCGCCAACTGTTCCCCTCCTTGGTCCATGAGATCAAAGATGAGCTTCGAGTCCTCGCCGTACTTGTCAGTCAACACGTCCTTGCGCTCAAAGACGGGCGTGTCAAGACAACTCCCTCCATACGACGTGAACACATCCTTGACGATCCGCTCGATGTACTCCCGACAAAACATCTCGACGGGTCCACAATCCCGCGTACCCTAGAGAAAAGACAGAACGACAACGAGGGGGCCGCAAATTCCATGTTTCAAAAAGATTGATCATCACCACCGCCCGATCACCAGAAGGAAGGCGGGATCGCCGGCTCACCTTGGCGGTCTTGAGCAACAGCCGGTCTTTTTTCTTCCCGTCTTTGCTGTCGCTCGTCCCAGCAGCGCCAGAGCTCGTCTCCGCTTTCCCGATCGCACCGAGCGTCTTCTTGAGTTCGCCGAGTTTCTTTCTGGCAACGTCGAGGGCGGCTGGGTCTGTGTTTTGTAGTCTGAGCTCGTTGACGAGCGCTGTCTGTTGTGTGATCTCTGCGGCGAGCGATTCAGCGGTGGACATTGCGCGCGTGCGGTGATGGATGGACGCGAAACGAGTCGGCGATCGATAAAAGCAGGTTCGGAGCAGCGCACGAGTAGGGAACATCGAAAATGGATAAAATAGTCCGAGTTTGACCTGACTCGATATCGAGGACCCTGATCACCCCGTAATTAACTCGTCATCTTACGACTAGTAGCAGTAGTAGTAGAGTACATCGTCCAGTTATCGAAATACCACTCGAATGCTGCACGCGCATCCCCAAGCAGCGTGAACAGCAACGCTCGCTCCGTCTCGGAAAGCGATGCGTCCACACCCTCCTCGTCTACGGTCAACCGGGACAACGAGGTATCACAAGCGTTCATGAGCTGGCCGACGACCTTGTCCATCCATTTCTTCCACACTCCGCGAGTAGCATTGATGTGGGGGAGACACGCGTGCAGGATGCCGAGACGACGGTCTTGCCCCTCTTGCACAGAGGAGTCCCTGACATCGTGAAAGAGCAAGAGACACACCAAGACCGCCATCGTCGGCCGCGTCCCAACACAGAACCGATACATCTGCGGATTCCCAAGCGTCTGGAAGAGGAGCTCGGCTTGGATTTTCTCCGCGTCGAACGAGGAGAGGTAGTAGTTATACGTCCACGATGCGATGAGAGACACGACGAACATGATCTGGCCAAACAGGGTCCCCTGAGGGATGAGAAGAAGCTGGAGGATGAACTGGATGGTGAACAGGAAGAGGCACACGATGCCCATGGCGGAATAGCTATGGTGGATACCGCGATGAAATTTATCTTTCGTCTCCAAGTCGGTGTCCAATTCGAAACGCGCTCTCGTGATGGCGTTGACGCCCCCTTCTTCGCCTTTAATCACGACCACGCTGTCCTCCCCGAGTAGTAATCCAGGCGGAGGATCCGACGCTGAATTCCGAACGGATTTCTTGATTATAAGTCTTCCCCTGCCAATGACGAAAGTGGCCAAGCCACTGGCGACCATCCCAAGCAAGATCATGGAGAAGCTGTACCAGTCATAGACCAGCACGCACATGACGCAGGTAGCGACGCTGATGATTATCGGAATAAGCCCACTTAGGGCGTTGGTAAGAGGTAGTCGTTTAACGGGGGCGTTGTAGTCGACGGAGTTCATGACAAGGTATGCAACGTCGATCGGATTCGTCAACCTCCCTGGAACCATCACCTCCTTCATCTCCTTGCTCCGCTTCACGGTGAGATGTGCCAGATGCCCCGTGTGCATCGTAGTCCCAGACAAGGCTGCGATATATTTGGGTCCCGTATTCCCATCGAGCCCAAGGCCCAACAAAATAGGTGGTGGGCTTCTTGGCGAAAAAAATCCATCCCAGGCGCGTGAAGTCGCCATTCGCGCAAAGCTTGCAGCGAACGAGAAACTCCCCGGGCAGTTATACCATCCGAGCCACCGCCTGCCTTCGTAAAGGTGAACGGTAGCCATGGCAGAAATGGCCTCATCACCTCCAAAGAAGCTGGCTATTCCGGATAAATTGAGAGTGAACTTTGAACCCACAAGAGGTGTACCAAGAGGAGGCATCAGTTACGTTGCAGGATATTGTGATTGTCAGTCTCTGGCCCGTAACTTATAAGCATTCGAACGCCATCAGGGGGCGTGAAGAATCTGGAGAACCCGATTTAGGCAAACTCGGTGCTCGAAGCCTGTACGTCCACTTGACTTGGAATGCCGGATCACCACAGTCTTCGCGGAAAAGGAAAGAATGCGGTAGCAAGACTCGGCGTCCGAGTCCTCAGCGCTCAGCCCTGAAAGTTCCCGAGGCTGTTACTAGTTGACTAGACTCGAAGGTTACCATATGCGGAACAGCCAAAGGGCCATTTTGTGCTGGACGACAGAATGTCAGCCAAGGTGGGCTCGCTAAATGTTCTTGGTCGAGTTGGATCGATATTATCTTCGGTTGCAAGGGAGATGCCAAGCCTCGGTCATCTTCTCTTTCTCGACGCTTTGCCCAATGCTCTGAGGAAGGCTTCGCCTCCGATATCTGCACGACCGAGCCGTCGCATACGCAATTCTTTCTTGACAGCGAGATTGAGTCTGGGGACCGGTTTACTTACAAACAGTCTGTCAAAACGGCTCATCTGAGATGAGAGCGAGTGAATAACTTTAGGCTGCGAACACGCACTAAATTGGTTGGTGGCTGTGACGTGACACTGGATTTTTCACACGAGTGTTTGCGAGTGTGTGTCCGTGTTTTGTCAGCGAGTGTGGCCTTCCATTGTCCCACCGTACCCGGTTTTCATTCTCTTCGCGTTCACCGACGACGACGACGACAACAACAAGATATTCAACAATGGATGACGGTACGTCTTCAGCATCAGCCCCGACGACGACGACGATTTCTGCATTCGATGTTTTCTGCGGCAACAACCCGCCTCAGTAGTACCAGCACACACACGTACTAGGGGTCTCCCACCGCGCTTCAGCACTTCCGTTTGAAACGACGCTGGGGATTCAGCATCTCTCTTTCTTTCTCTCTTTTGCTGGTGGTCAGCTCAAGGCTGGCGTTTCTGATCCCATACACTAGCTTACACCGCCTTTTTTTTTTCCATTCCACTACTGTTCACCACATACACCCCACAACACCTCTCTCTCCCCCAACCCATTTCTCCTCCCCTCTCCTGTCTTCTCCTCTCCAAACCAACCCGCCGATGAATCGACGTTGATATTTTTCTCTTCCCATTCGCGAACCCTTCGTGGTACTCTTTTTTGTCTGTGTTGTCTTCAGCCTGGAACTCCCAAGATATTGCGCCTTCCGGGATCAGCATCCCAGCAGATGCTAACATGAACGGTGGCCCGCCCCATGGCGACGTTCCCAGCTGGAACGCAAGCGGTCGGTCCCCCGTCGGCCGTGATCGCGGTGGCGAGCTTCCTCGCCGCTCTAGCCGAAGCATGAGCCCTGGACGCGATGACCGAGGGTACGTCTCTCCTAGTTCTCACTGTTCATTTCAAATTAACTTGTCCTTTTTTCTTCTTTGTTTCGATGCAACAAAAAATCACTCAGTGGTCGCGATGGAGGTGGAACTCACAACCCAGGAAACAACCTCCACGTCTCGGGTTTGAGCCACAGAGTCGACACCCGCGACCTCGAGCAGACCTTTGCCAAAATTGGTCGTGTACGTTTATCCCTCATTTGTATTGTTTCTTGGGTCCGTGTCTCCGGCGACGGAGACCGGGGTTACTGACGACAAATTGTCGCTTTAGGTCAAGAAAGCGTCCGTCATGTACGACCCTCACACTCGCGAATCACGTGGCTTCGGTTTCGTCACAATGGAAACCGGCGAGGAAGCGGAAGCTGCCATCACTGCGTTGAACGCGACAGAAATCATGGGTAAAATCATGACGGTCGAAAAGGTGATGTGGCGGCGTTTCGGCGTTCTGATGTTGACGCTGATCATAATTGGAACATCAGGCTCGACGTGGGCGTGCACGGACACCTACGCCTGGACGCTACTACGGCCCGCCGAAACGCCATGACAGTATGTCCGCGCTTGTTTGATTTAGAGACACGATCTGAGTTCGTGATGCAGACGAGCGACCCTATGATCCTCGGCCATACGACAGCCGTTACTCTCGCGACTATGAACACCGAGGCGGTCGCGGTGGTGGGCGCTTCGAAGACCGCCCTCGCGAGCATGATCGTGGCTACCGCGATTACGACCGAGGAGGATACGCTGGTGGACGCGACCACGACCGCGGTGGCCGCTATGACGACAGGAGGTACTAGGGCAGCACACACGACTACGGAACCGTACACGGTTGAGTATCCACTTCGGTTTTTGTTTCCAGAACTCGTCCTTTACCCCGTGCGTCTGACTCTCTGCCTCTTGTGTTGGCATTCCTGTATGTATTCGATAACTCGTCTATCAAGCTGAATACAATTGGCTTTTGGTTTCAATTCTGGGCATGTATGTTTGTGGGTGTGGATGATATAAGCGATTAGGGTTCTTTGGACGGCGCTCCAATGCCGAGGTTCGTGACGAGGGCTTCCCTCCCTCGCATCCTCATTTGTTCCAACACTTCTCCGATTTTGGATACCTCCACCCACCGCTCACCACGCACATTCTGATCCGGAGTCGCACCCAAAACATCCGAACTCGAACCCAACACGGGTTCGACGAATCGGACTCGAAGCGCAAGCCACTGCATTCCCTTGACGTTCCGGACGAACGTCTCGACGGCATCTCGTGGTCCTTCGGCGTAGATGATCCCGGGGTAACCTACCTTGGCGAATCCGGTGATGGCGAGCTGGGAGGACCATTGGTGCATGGAACGGCGTTTGGTGGGGGAGACGAGGTGGTGGGAGGTGAGGAGCGCGTGGTAGGGTGGTGGTGCAGCGGGAGTGGGTGCCGATCCGGACGTGGAGGCAGGATCGGCAGGGTCGGGGTCAGCAGTGGGGGCCTGCGATTGGTGCAGGGTGGAGGTGAGGAGGGTTAATAGTTCATACACGGGGAACCTAGCGTGATCGTCACAAAATCGCCACCGTGGTACAAGTGACAAAAAAAAGGAGGGGGGGGGGAACAATGATTTCGATCTCGACACGACACTTACGCACACGCATCATCAATCTCGGCAGTCCGAGCGCGGATCTCAGCGTGCCAGCGTTCTTGAGCGTCACGAGAGACGCGATCGCCTTTGACGCTGATCGACGTGACTGCATTGATGGCTGACTCGAGGTCCGTGATGTCGGTACACGGCGGTAGTTCGACCTCGAACGAGATCTGAGCGGCGACGACGTGTATCTGAAAACGTGCCTGACAAGGCGGATGTGTGAGCGAGGTAATCACTTGAACGTCGTCGTCGAGCCCGCCAGCGTCGGTAAAGGCGTCGAGCAGGGAGGACCATATGGCGTGCTCTTCTGGGGGAAGTCGAACGAAGGCGAAGCGTTCGCCCGGGAGGAGTGAAGATTGGATGAGGTAGAGCTCTTCGAGTTGGTGGACGAGGTTGGTCTGCCAGGAAAGCATAGCTGACGGTTGAAAGAATTCTTCTATGTAAAGTTTCGGATTCTTTCCATATGTTGCATACCACCTACTATTACACTAGAAAAGGGAGCGACGCTCTCGCCGAAGACCTTGCTTGCATCAGAAACCAGGACACGTGACTGCGATAACGTGGGTTCACTGTTCTCTTGCGATTCTCTCTGCTTCACGATCCTTTCGGTCGTCACTCTGCTGCCTCGTCTATCGCCTTCTCTTTACCCTTCGTGGAGTCTTTCAGCGAATGAATACAGATCTTTTTCGGTGATCGTGGTGCCTCTCCTACTGTCTTGCTTGGCCCTGTCTCACTGACGGTACGGCTTGGTCCTTCTTCTCCTGCGTCCTGCGTCTCCTGTGGTCAGCTCGGTTATACTTCAGCAATATCATCAATTTTTGCTCGTTTCGGTGCACGGGTCTGAGTGAGCCTCGAGGTTTGTGCTAATGGTTTGCGGGTGTGCAGGGGACCCTCGCCAATATTATATTGTGACGCGTAAGGAAAGAAAGACGATGCGAGCGAGAGACGACAATCTATCCGACAATCTATCAAGTCCGATGCTGCATGCTAGGGTCGGCTGTGCTGACTGTGACCTTGCTGGAAAGAGATGCTCGTGTATTGTAGGAGAAGTGAACTAGTGAACTACAAGAGAGTGAGCAAGTCAGAGATAAATCGATAATGTGCGAAGAGCATTCCGTGCAGAAAATAGGAGGTGAAGGTGTTTGCGAGTGTTGACGTTTGGCAGATGGGCTTGAAGCACTTTCAGCAAGGCCCTTTGAAAGGATGGCGTGCGAAAGCCACACTTAGCATTTTGTTAGCTGTCTAGCCAATATATTATTATTATTATTATTTAAAGAAATATATCCGCATTTTTGACATAGGTAATATGTTCTTACTTAAACATTCGTCGCAATCATCTATTCGAGATCCCCACCTCGGACTAGGTTCCGAAAGGTTCGCCCAAGTCAAGGTCACGGCCCGAACTTTCAAAAAAGGTTGGCCGACTGAACATGCATTACGT